>JASDQU010284290.1:222-10620 GCA_032191745.1 Picea mariana
GTTGAATATGCTACTGTTTACTTCCCTGCACTATTGTGATTGTCCCTCAATGTTTCTGCAAAGAGTTTAAAAGAAGCATAATTGTTTAAGCACAGTAACAACTGATTCACCCCCCCCTCTCAGTTGTCCAACAAAGTATTGGGTGGAAGGAACAAGGTGGATGTGTTTCTACTAAATCAAGAGCCATTCATGCTAAGGATAATGATGATATGGAAAGTGGAGAAAGTTGTTAAGCATAAACACGACAATATCCTTATGATGGATTTTTCTTTTGGTACAAACAAATACAAGGTATTTTGGTTTGTACTCACCTTATTTATCGAGTTAATATTATTTTTCAGTAATAATAATTTATGAAATTATATTTTCTAGTGGCCTTATTTCCCAAGTTAGCGTTAATATTTTATAATACAAATTCATGATTTTTTTTTCCATGGTAGTATCCTTTGTACAACATTATTGCGTTCAACACACATCAAAATGGTATACATATTTTTTTGTTCATATCAAAGAATGCAATGTGGGAAATAGTTATGACATGGTTGCAACCATTTCGCCAACGTGTTTTGTCTTCCTCACCCATACAAACCTTCATTATTTTTTATTGATAATGCCCTTGCATAGATCCAGGAAGTAAGATGCTTAGTTCTCTTAATATTTTTTCTTCCTTCATTTCATTGTGTATTTATTTATGATGGTATTTCACCAAAATGTTATTCATCCACAGTGATGTATTCAATTATCTGATAATTCTCTGCATATTGTATGTGCATTGATGTTGGTTGAAGACACCAACCAAGTATGTTCATGACACTAAAAGAGAGATAAACATGTTCAAGTTCATAGGGAACATAATTTATTTTTAATTGTTAATTGATGATGTTGCAAATGAATTGCTTGATTTCTACCAAAAGTTGTTTGAGCAAATTGATTTCATAAACTATTTCAAATATCAATGGGGGTTGCAAGTAACTGAATAAATTTTTCACGGTGATTGTTAGTGATTTAATCAACATTATTGATTTTTACATAGCAATACATGATTTTTTCATGTGCATTGACATTGGCTGAAGACACCAACCAAGTATGTTCATGACACTAAAAGAGAGATAAACTTGTTCAAGTTCTTAGGGAACATACTGTATTTTTAATTGTCAATCGAGAATTTTGCAGATGAATAGCTTGATTTCTACCAAAAGTTCTTTGAGAAAATTGATTTCATAAACTATTTCAAATATCAATGGGGGTTGCAAGTAATTGAATAAATTTGTCACAGTGATTGTTAGTGATTTAATCAATATTATTGTTTTTTACATAACAATACTAATTATGTTGATTCATTATCTAAAACATTGCAAGTATGTGGGTCAAAGCATGCAAGGACTTACAACATCAAACCAAGAAACAAATGCTTCCATTGTGTCCTACCATAATAAAATCAAATGACAGTTCCTTAGATAGATGAGTGTTTGATGTTGGTCCATGTTTTTCTATGTCAAATCTATATTAAATGCGTACAAATGATCTGTTAATGTTTGTGTCATGTCAAACTTAGAAAAAAATTTGCTAATTCTAATTTTATATAAAGTGTAAAAAATATTATTGATTTGTTGTCGACATTATTTCAAGTCTATAACATCTCTTCTCACATAATGTATTAGCATATTTGGAAACTTGTATTACAAGTACACTCTTATTATTGGTTTTTTGTGTTCTTGAAAAAAAACATATTTTCTCATAATTTTGTGGTGGACCACATACATAAGACTACATGCTAGAGTGCATTTAACATCCTGAGCATTGACCTTCTTTATGACCTTTCCTACTTAGACAATCTGATCATCAAGTCACAATCTTCATAATGAAATATGCTCTACATTATGAGGGGAATATATGAAAACATCATGTGAATGAGATAAATGCACATGGCCACATGAAAATAGTAAAACATCAAACCAAAAAATTGACACAAGATATATGTGGTAAAAACCCTTGAAAGGGAAACCTCCACAAAGAAAGGGGAAATGCTCAAGTATTTCTCTCAATTTGCTTCTTCATGTACAATGAGAACCCGACTCCTTTATTTATCAAACATATGCTTGCATGCAAATTTATCTTGATTTCTAGTTCACTAAGCCAATAAATCAAGGAATGTCCAAGTTAAGATTACTTAAACTTGGGATTTATCCATGCAAAGGATAATTACAGTTGATTTATTATGCATAATTAATTTATTTGCATGTGCAAAATTAATTAAATAATCTACACATATGTGTGCATCAACATCACCCCGTAGGATTGACTTGGAGTCGAGAGGAGGAAGGAGGGTGTATATGCTATCTGCCATAAATACAACTTGCTTTGCTTCACTCCTAACAAGGATTGAATATGAAATAAATTGGATTCAATGAGTGGCTTGGTGAAAATATCTGGAACCTAATCTCGTGAATGATAAATTTCCAAGTCAAGAACTTAATCATGAAGGAGTTTCCATATGTAGTGCATATGGACCTCAATGTATTTGGTATGATGGTACTCAATTGGATTACATTCAATGTGGATGGCGCTCTAACTGTTGCATTGAAAATTTGTAGGCTAATCTTGAGAAAGATGAAATTTTGTGAGCAATGGGTTGAATCCAAAAATCTTCTGAACTGACATTAACAGTGCCTTGATACTCTATTTCTATAGAAGAAAGAGTGATTGCATGATTCTTTTTGTTGTAACAAGTGATAGGGCCCATTCCAAGGTTGAAAGTGTAACTAGAAGTAGACTTCCAATCATCAACATCACCTACTCAATTTGAATTGTGATTCCCATTGAAGAAGAGGAGCCTCCTGAAGTATACTTGATGCCAAACTCATAAGTACCCTTTATGTAATGAAGGATACATTTTATTGCCTTCCAATAACTCTCATGAGGATCCTGCATGAAGTAGGAGACTAAACCAATAGCAAAGGATAAGTCTAGTTGAGTATGGGTCATGTACAAAAGACTTCTTACCAACTGTCTATACGAATTAGGATGATTCAGATTATTTTCGGCACGAAATGAGAGCGGAGATATAATAAATAAATGCACAAAGATATCGTGGATATCCAATAATATAATAGAAATATATCAAAGATGCAACCATAAACACAGAGATACAGTAATGAACAATTTCTATTAATGAAATAAATGTACAAAGACTGTAAAAATACAGAGTGAAAGACTCGCTAGAATGGTGGCAACTTATCTCCGAGAAGAGATTTGACAACTACTCGCATTCTCAAGAAGATGATTACAATGAGGCTCTGAAGGCATTTTTACAATAAACCGGAATGCCCAAAACCCTAGACAACCAAAAACCTAACCCTAGAAGATGAAGCGCCAAAAGTCATGTGGGCCTTGTTTGGGTAAGTTAGTACATCAACTTCCCAGGGTCGTAACTTTTGCATACGATCTTCGTTTTAGGCGCATGATAACCCGTTGGAAAGGCATCGTCGAGGAGATTCATTTTGGATGCAATATGGAAGGAACCTCCTTATTTCTCCCCATTATCCCAAAAACGTTTTTTAGGGCCTCAAAATGGTCCCAGAAGTTAAAAACTGCTAAAAATAGTAAATTACCAAAATTGCCAGAAAACTGTTTTGAGCCAGTTGGAAAAGGTTGGTGGCCACCGATATCCACCTGGATCAATAATCCCTCCTTAGGAATAAATGGTATCCATCGTGTTGAGTGCCCAGGGGAGAGGAAAAAAAATTTGCTGAATCTGAATCTTGGTGAGTTGCTTGCCTTGTTGGAGATGTCGCGTTGCTCAGTTTGTGGAAATCTGTCACGAACCTGTTGCGGATGAGGTTGTTCAAAAAGTCGAGCTACATGAGAGGACAATGTGCAGAAGGAATCTATACGCTTTTCTGTAACCTTTTCGACCTGCTTCTGTTGGATAGAAGGTTCTTGGGGCAAGACTGTAGTGGTTGCAATGTCCTTTTGTTCCCCTTTTGAACAGATTGTGAAGAAGCTAAATTTTGCAGTATGAGATACTACCTTGCGGCATTGTTTAGGTGGAACAATAGTCGAAACTACCTCTGGTATTATGTAGAGATGACCCCTTAGAGAAACAATGACACTGCAGGGTTGAGACTCATAAACAACATGATGTCTCCATATATATGGCTGGCCCAAGAGAACATCACAGACATCCAGTGGGGAAACATCACATAATACCTCACCCTTGAAGGGCTGGATGTTGTATGACAATCGATATTGTTGGCTGACACGAAGATCTCATCCTTGGCGAAGCGACGTGATGTTGTATGGCTGCGGGTGTGGTGTTGTCGACAATACGAACTGTTTGATGACCTCTGTTGAGATGAGGTTCTTCTGGCTTCTGCTATCAACAATAAAATGTAGCGGGGTCCCCTTCACCCACATCTATGAATGAAAAAGGTGCTCTCCCTCTCCAGGATCTATTGGTTCTTCTGATTGAATTGTTGTGGGTTGTGACAATAGAAGTGGGGTCTGCGTCAATGATTTGTCCTTTACCAATATTTTCAAAATCAAATTCTGAATCAGGGTTCGACTCCTTGTCTTTGATCTCGACCACCAATGAATGTTTTGAGAGACATTCATCGGTGTTGTGCCAGGAGATTTTGTGGAAATCACACCATTTTTTGGTGTCCTTCTTTGTCTTCCTGTGACCCTTCTTTTCCTGTGGCTTGGACTGGTTTTCGGGAGACTGTTTTGTTAGGGCCATCTTTGTCATACTTTGGTTGTTGCGGGTTTGAAGACTCAAAATCTCGTTTGTTCTGGTGCTTAAATTTCTGCTTGATTTTAACAACATACCTATAAGCAGCATCAAGTTATGAGATATCCAGAAAATCCATTTTAGTTTGGATGTATCTGTGTAGAGCCCCACGATATTTCAGAACCAAATGTCATTCAGAGTCTTTCATACCCAGCTTGGTGCGCAAGGTATGGGAGGTATTGGTGAAATCTAGAACTGCTTGACCCCTCTCTTGCCGTAGTGTGGTCCATCTCATGTACTGGTCCTCATAGTTGCCAACAGAGTAATATTGTTCCTTTACCGCATCCACAAAAAAATCCTAAGTGGGCTCGACCCCATATATTCCAGACTCTGTGGAACTTTGCTCCCAGTAAGTTTCCCACCAATGTTTGACATGGTGGAGATATTTAAGGAGTGCGAAGGTGATCTTTTCCCTGTCGGAAAAATTATGAACAGAGAAATAACCTTCTAACAGATTTAACCATTTGTCTAGGGTATCCACATCTATCTGACCTTCAAATACGGGAATATCAAAATTAACGTGTACCTTGAAAGGAGAGGTGCTTCCAAAGTGGTTGTTTGATGAAGATGCACCTGTTGCTATTGGCATGCATTGAAGGATGTGGGAAAAATTATCCATCATTTCGTCCCTCTGTCGCGTGAGAGCTTGCTCAAGCAACAAATTGATAGAATTGTCTACTCCGTCGTTTTTCTTTTCTTCTGCCATGGAGGGTTTCTTAGGTGTGCGAGAGAGATTGTCTTCAAGAAAGACAAGCTTGAGACCCAACTTTCTCTACTCGGACCTCGTCGGGGACATGCTCTAAAAAAATGATCAAGAGAAGCCTGCTCTGATACCACTGATCTAGATTATTTTCGGCATGAAATGAGAGCGGAGATATAATAAATAAATGCACAGAGATATCGTGAATATCCATTAATATAACAGAAATGTATCAAAGATGCAACCATAAACACAGAGATACAGTAATACATGATTTCTATTAATGAAATAAATATACAGAGACTGTAAAAATATAGAGTGAAAGACTCGCTAAAATGGTGGTAGCTTATCTCTGAGAAGAGATGTGACGACTACTCGCATTCGCAAGAAGATGATTACAATGAGGCTCTGAAGGAATTTTTGCAATAAACAACAATGCCAAAAACCCTAGACATCCAAAAACCTAACCTTAGGAGATGAAGCACGAAAAGTCACGTGGGCCCCATTTGGGTAAGTTAGTACATCAACTTCTCGGGGTCGTAACTTTTGCATATGATCTCCGTTTTAGGTGCATGACAACTTGTTGGAAAGGTATTATTGAGGAGATTCATTTTGGATGCAACATAGAAGGAAATTACATATTTCTCCCCATTTTCCCAAAAAATTCGTTTAGGGCCTCAAAATGGCCCCAAAAGTTAAAAACTACTAAAAATACTAAATTACCAAAATTGCAAGAAAACTGTTTTGAGCTAGTTGGAAAGTGGGTGGCCACCGATATCCACCTGGATCATAGGATCAACCTTAGGAGTTGAAGATTTAGTGGAAAGTTTGAGACATGACTCATAAGGAGTAGGAATATACTTGTAGTCTTCCATGTGAAATCAATGAAGAAGGTTTAGAGCATACTTAGGCTGAGAGACAAAGATACTCTTGTTGGATTGTTGGATTGTTGGATTTGAAGACCAAATAAATAGTGAAGGAGGCCTAAGTTGGACATCTCAAACTAGCACATAATACTAGAATTCACATGGTTGATCTGATGGTGATTACTCTTAGTGATAAGTAGGTCATCAACATAAAGAACAAGGATGAGGAGCTCACCATTGTTATACTTGTATTTACCACCGCAGGCTTTGCAAGGTTGCAATGAGATGTTATGAGGCTAAAATTACATAATTGAGCAAAAAACTCATAATTATTTCATCACAATTTCATAATTATGAAATAACAATTATTTCATAGTTGATAAAGGAAAACTCATGATTGAGAAAAAAGCTCATAATTGAGAGAAAAAGATCATAATGAGTTGGAAAAATCTCACAATTGAGCAAAAATTTCACAATGAATTGGAAAAATCTCACAATTGAACATGGAACTTGAGAAAAAAGCTCGTCATGGGTTGGATAAAGCTCATAACTGAGCATGGAACTTGTGCATGACTTGTAATTCCTTAGTTCACATGCCATGAAACCTATCTCCAAGATTCTCTAAATATTTATAAGAAGAGGACAAATCTAGGGGATGGGGGAACACAAGAGAGAAGCATCCTTATGTTGTTGAATTAGAGCAAGATTCTTTAGTCCTAAGCTTGCAACATATTGTTGAGTGTTGGGGGTCAAAACTAGATTGACTAGAGCCTAGGAGCACTTTCTAAGAAAACACATCTAACACATGTATCAAGCACTAGGTCAAGCTAAGCAAGTGGAGTATAATTCCCCTCTTCACTTATTTGGTGGGATTATTTTGTGTATGGGGGTTTTAGATTGAAATAACTAGTCCTCGAGGTGACACCACTTCTCTCTATAGATTTGGGTTGAATATTTAGTCCTACATTCCCTACCCATACACATAATCTTGACCCAGTACTAATCCCCCTGGTCATTGATGGTGAAGTGGTAACAATAGTGTATTTTTCTAGGGCATCAGATATGTGTCTGCAAGTGGGATGTACTTGTGGTACCATAGGCAAATGAATAATATTCGTTTTAGCTCCCCCAGAGGGTGTCCATCTTCATGAGGGTACTTTCACCTTGGGTGATTATTTTGTGAAGGTTATTGTAACTGTTTCTCACACCTTCATTATCCAAGACCTAGGGATTTCATCACCCAAATTTCAGTTTTCAGAAGGCCCCTTTGACTATCGATTACTTGTCTATTGAAGATTTAGAATTGCTAGGGTGTTCTTTGTGGTTAATTATGTCTAGTTGGACTTAGGTTGTTTTTTTTTTCTTGTTAAAAGACATCTATCACCATGGTTGACCAACCTCCTCGTCGCTCTCGTAGATAGTGAGGGATTCCTCTAAAAATAGAGGAACCACTAGCCAATAGGTGGCAGAGGTTCCACATTGAACGTCACTAACACAATAGCTTTTGAAACTCACACATCAAATTCAGAGGAGAGTGAACAAGTGGGGATAGAAGTCATTAATGAAATCCCTCCACCCAATTTCAACCCTTATTTGCCTAGTCCTTTTAACTCTTTACTCGTTCAGGTGAGTGGACCCTATTTTGGTGATCCTTTTTCATTTTTAAGTAATCCTCACATTATTTCAAGTGTTAGTGGATCATCTAGTATGGTAGGACCTATTCCCATATATCCTAATGTGACTGGAGGAGTCACAATGACCACCTCCTTGCCATCAATTATTGGGATAACCACTTCCATGTCCATGCCTTAGACATCAAATGTTCTATTTTGGGGAATGCAACTAGTCACATCTCTTACTTCCATTGGTCTACCAATTTTTAGTATGTCTACTATTAATCCATTAGCACCTTCACCTAGATTTGTTTTTGGTGGGGGGAAAAGCCTTGGTTTTATCATGTAAATGTGTTGACCCTACACATAATAGATCTAGCTAGCAAATGAAATACACAATTTCGGAGAAAATATGAGAAAAGAGAAGCAGGAGAGAAAGAATGGAATAATTCTCATTAACCAAATGAATGAATGATAATTTATACATGATATACTGTGTATAACTCAACTAATGCGCACTGGAGGAGAAACCAATGTGCCATAGTGGTGGTCTATAGTGATCTGGAAACACACTAGCAGTTACGAGAGTAAACTGCCACCTAGTCTAGTCTCTCAGGTAGTTATAGGAGTGAGCTTCCACCTAGTCTAAGTTAACTAGTCTTTAAGTCTTCAGTTAATAGACTGAAACAAAGTGAAGCGAGGAGGAGATCAGGGAATCATGAGTAATGTGCTAGTTTTGTGATGATCCCAAGGACAATGCACATTAGCTGGTGATGATCCCAATGTTACATGGTGATAATCCCAATGTGGCATCTAGACTCCACTCAACACATCAAATTGAAGTGTGAACTGAAGAGAATATTCTCCTAGAGGAATATTCTCCCTAAAATATAGGAGATTGAATAATGATTAATAAAAATAGAGAAAACCTTAGAAAAAATAAATCCTAGGTGTGTGTGAAGTATCTCCAACACACCCCCCCTAAACATCACTATGGTGGAAATAAAGAATGGGTCCCGACAATGGGGCCATGTTAGGTACCCAAATACAAAAGATACAATGAAATAAACAAGGAAAGAGGGAAAACCTCATGGGAAACCCCCCTAAAAGTACAATGTATTAAAAAAGAAGAACTAACAATTGCTAGGCAATTGTTTCCTTCACTCCAAGATGACTGCGCAAAGAATGGAACTTCTACTCAGTGAAGGTCTTGGTGAAGATGTCTGCAATCTATTCTGCTAAAGGAAAAAACTGCAGGTCATTGGCCCCCTCGTGTACTAAGTCTTGGATGTAGTGCATGTGGATCTCAATGTGCTTCGTCTACTTTCTCTGAACTGGATCTCTGCAGAAATTCAGAGTGCTCTGGTTGTCACATCAGATGACGATCGACCGATGAAAATGAATTCTCAACTCAGTGAGAAAATGTTGTAGCCACATAGCCTGAATGGTTATGTTAATTACCCCTCTGTACTCTTCCTTGGTTGAATATAGAGCAATAACATATTGCTTCTTGCTCGACAAAAATATAGGCCCAGAACCAAGACTGAGTGAGTAACCAGATGTGGACTTGAGATCAATGTTATCTCCATCCCATTCATAATCAATGAACCCGATGAGGTCCAATGTAGAGTTTTCTGAATATTGAATCCAAAAGGTGATGGTACCTTGTACGTATCGAAGAATACACTTTGCAACCTTCCAATGTAGCTCATGCGACTCTTGCATGAACCTAGAGACTGTTCCAAATGCATAAGAGAGGTTTGGTCTAGAGTGTGTAAGATATAACAAGCTCCCCACCAGTTTTCTGTACAGTGTGTTTTCAACCAGTGGAGTGTCCCCGCCATCCTCAAGTCCGACTCCTGATAGGAAAGGAGTCGGGGAAAAATTACACTATGTCATGTGAAATATCTCAAGGAGATCTCGTGCATACTTAGCCTGAGACAGTTTGATGCCCAATGCATCCTGACTAATCTCAAGTCCAAGGAAGAAATGTAGCAGACCCTTTTCCATCATCAAGAACCTGTCATGCAGAATCCTCTTGATTGCAACAATCATTGAAGTCAAGAAACTAATGATCAACAAATCATCAACATACAAAACTAGGAGTAGAAGTGAATCAGTCGTCCTTAGCATGTAAACATTCAGGTCTGAATTACAACGTACAAAGTTCCGTGATAGCAGGTAGGATTCCATCTTGGCATACCATGCCCTTGGAGCCTGCTTGAGGACATAAAGAGTCTTCTTCAGTCGACAGACCAAATATGAATCCTGCATAAATCCCTGGGGATGATCCATATAGATCTCCTCATAGAGATCACTGTGAAGAAATGCATTCTTCACGTCCATCTGATGGACTTCCCATCCCTTGGCTTCCATAATGGAAAGTTCCAAATGCATGTAATCCATCTTCGCTACTAGAGTGAAGGTCTC
>JASDQU010284293.1:0-14518 GCA_032191745.1 Picea mariana
CTTGTCGTTGGCCCCCATAACGTTCGACGCCAACACTTTCTCATGTTATGGTGGGTCTTACTTTGTGACTATTGCAGTTATTTTTATCATTTGCCGAAGACCTCTGGATTTAGTAGGGACATCAATGCCTGCATTATCGCCGATACTTGTTGTCGCGATCATTGCCTCTTATTCAGAGTATGTTCCTTTACAGCAGTGTCTTCTGCCTTTATCATCACCGCCTCCGAGGGCGCTGCAGTTTGTCTACACCAACATTTCAGTCATATTTTGTTTCAGAGTTACACAACACGAGCATGGGGCATGCCTGCCTCGTTTGTACACAATTGTATATTTTACGCACCCTATGGAAGGTCGGGTTCTACTAGTTCCTTTATCTTCCAAAATATTGCTCTCACCGATCCCACTATTGCGCTCTCTTACAAAAATATTCTCAGTAGAAGAAACACTGATGGATTTCGGCTATATGTATGCTCCTAACCTCGTCCATCAGGGGGCATCTGTTATCACTGAAATTTCGTTCGCACATGGCGACAAGAACTCAACATCGTCAAATAGTAATGAAGTCATTCATGGAACTTAATTAATCTCACAGCATTCCAAAAAGGTCAAAAACTATACAAAGTAGCCAAAATTGAAGAGCGCTTTACAGAAGTTGGGTGCGCGCGCACATGCACGTAACAGGAACGTATCATGTGCGCATACGCGCACGATGCGCGGCTGTTAGCGCAAAAACCTGCGCGCCTGCTAAACGATGCATTTATTGAATTGGTTAGCCTCCCAACCACTTATGGATCAGCTCCCAAGTCGATTTGACCCTCAAATCTAAGATAAATCCGAATAGGGGGCTGGTCAAAGACCTAATAAATCCCTAAAGAGCCTCTATTCACACTACAAAGGAGTTACATAATCACCCAATGCAATGCTATAAAAAGCCATGAAGAAACTTCATTTTCTCAAGGAATTTCATGTAATGTTATGCTACCTAGATTGTTTTAAGGACTCAATCCTTAACAATAGCACATTTGGCACCATTTCATTGAGCAATCCACCTCTCCATTAAGTGGATTTGCAAAGGATTTCTTTCATCACCATTTTCATTTTTCTTTTTGTAAGGAGAGCAAGTTTGTGAGGGTCCAAGAGCCTTCCTTTGGAGGAAGAAGGGACTCATAGTCCCCTTTCTTCATTGTGCTTTGATTTTATCAATAGATCAGCCTAAAAACATTGGTGATATTGGTCTTTTTGTGTTTATTATTTCTATATCCATATGCTTCTAATTTTAGTTTGTTTTAGTTTAATTCTTGCTTATAGTTTTGTTTTTCTTTCTCTAACTCTTTCCTCTACAGCTGTCATGCTCAGCAAGACCCAACTAGGCATGTAAGCACCTCTTATTTGCTCACGAAGGTGACGAAAAGGGTGCAAACAACTACTTTTGACGGTTGTTCCTTCCACCCTCACGATATTCTTCCTTCCTTTCTAGTCCATTTAGGTGGGAAGACGGTAGAGGTGGACGTCGAGGTGGTTGATGTGCCCCTCAATTATAACTTGTTACTAGGATGTAATTGGACTTACGCTATGACTTCCATCATATCATCTGTCTTTCAGACTCTTTGTTTTCCTCACAATGGGAAGATTGTGATGATTGACCAGTTGTCCTTTGAGTATGCCAGCCCCAATGCATCTGTTGTACTGTCAATCCTTGTGGTCGACAATTCTTAGCCGAAAACTGGGAATATCGGTGTCGAAATGTATTCATCCCTTATGAGTACCTTTGACTTCATGGCACCGATTCACCATATTTACACCAGGTCCAGTAGGCCTGTTTCGTTAGAGAGGTTCATTCCTTTCCGCACTTCCTATTTTAACGACCCTTGGAACCTACCTTCCTCGACTACATCTTGTGAGGGTCAGTCACATATTGGAATTATATCACCAACCTCTGTTAGTCATGTTGGATATTGGTCGACAACCTCTGCTAGTCATGTTGAGGATCAACAACCAACCGCTGCAAGTCATGCTGGAGACACAAATCTAGTCATTGATAGTCACACTGCACATACATCACCAACCTTTGCTAGTCGTGTTGGGGATTCATCACCAACCATTGCCAGTCATGTTGGGGATTCATCACCAACCTCTGCTAGTCATGTTGGGAATTCATCACCAACCTCTGCGGGTCATGTTGGAGATTTGCTACTAGCCTCTACAAGTCATGTTGGGAGAATGTCACCAACCACTGCAAGTCATGCTGGGGGCATTCGCAAGATTGAGAACCTTATACATGTAAGATGTAAGCCCAAATTCCTTTGTATGCTTTGAAAAGGAGATCACCTTACTCATTTGTGCCCTGCTACTGCCGTGGTACCATAAGTGTGGTCCTTTCTTGGGGGTCCTTCGAGTTCTGAGCCGTCTTTGGTTCCAAACCTACTTTGGTTGATACAACAATCATGTTGATGAAATATTCGACTGAAACCCCTCTTCCTTTAGAGGATGATGCATCTCTTGACCTTGTTGTCTCGCATCCTATTCAACCAACGGTCGTGTCGATGCAATTTTTGACCGACAACACTCTTATTTTTTTGGGTGATGCACCTCTTGACCTTATTGTCTCACATCCTATTCAACCAATGGTTGAAGAAGTGGTATTGTCGATGTAATCTTCAGTCGACCCCACTCTTATCTTGGCTAGTGACAAGTCTAAGGAAGTGGTTGTGTCGATGCAATTTTTGGTTGATCTCGCTCTTCTAGTTCTAGTTCTATACCTTCTATGCCACGTCCTTAGCATTTATAGTTCTATACCTTTTGAACAAGAGAGAATTTTACTCTCCCCGAGTACTCTCCCTTCAAGTACTAGAGAAGTTCCCTTTGATTGGGATGGTATTGTGGGGTATCCAATGCCTCCTCCCCTATCCTTTCAAGTAAGGGACAATATCTGATATATCATGGATAAGGTAACCTCCGCTCGCATTTTATCCTCATCGACTTGGAAAGCTTTGAGTTTTCCGAAGCTTGTGTCAGCTCTTCGTAAGTTGTTGACCTTTCATAGAAGTCATGCATGGGAGCCTTGGCCTCCCCCATTATATTCTTCTTAGAACAACATCCCCGAGTCTTGGTTAAGCTCTTTTCTGACTCTTTTAAAAAGCGAAAATATTGTCGAGTGAATTTGTCCCTTTCACACTCGTTAATTGGACATGAAACATCGCGAGTCTTGGTTAATCTCTTTTCCAACTCATTTTCAAAAAGTGAAAAGATTGTCGAGTGAACTTGTCTCTTTTACACTCGTAAATTGGATCTGAAAGAACATCATTTGGTACAAATTTATCGCTTTTTCAAACCAAGTAGACTAAGATTATGAAAAAGGACATTGTTTGGTGTTAAGTTGTGATTGCATCTCATGCCCTTTCTTGAAGTATTGAGCCTATTGTCGGTTCTCACATTGCGTTATAAACCATTTTTCTTAGTATTTTTGCATCCTCAACCAAGCAAAGCCTCGCTTATATCCTTTGAAACTTGACACCCTATACCCAAGAGGGAACATTCCCCCGAGTGTCCATCTCCCTCATGCGCCTTCTTATATTAATCATAGGCATGTTCCACTGATGGAACTAGTTTTTCTTACTTGCGACACTCGTTTCCTCCTCTATATCATAGCATTCATTTGACTATGAAAAAAAAAAGACGGGCGACAAGGGAGTATTATCTTATATTCGCAGCAGGCATGTCTCCTTTGAACAAAGCACAAAATTGTTGAGTCCACTTATCATCATAATTTTGGGTTTATAATGGCCTTAGGAAGATGAGCTCATTACAAAGAGTTTACTCCCCCGACTTGTTACTCTTCCAGTCCATATGGAGAATTTTATTGATGCCTCCTCCATCTCATGGTTTCATCATCGAGTCCAGTTAATATCTTGAAAATATTTGAATTATTATTCCATGGGTGTATTTGTTATGAATGTTGATGGATTATGTTATTGAATGTGCTAACATTGTATATTATCACCATATGCTTTCATTTCTTGGTTGTTGAGGACTAGTTGCAGGTGTATTGCTTTGGGTCAAGTGCTTAACGGTTGAATTCATCGAACATCTGGATGAGGTAGGTCTTATATCTTGCCTTGCTAGCATATTTGTTTATATAGAATACTTGAGAATATAGTTGATTTCTGCAGTCATTTCCATCTGTTGTGGTTTACCCCTTGCCATGGCGAGATTTTCCTCGTAACAACAATGAAATATTAATTTTTTAGGAAAAATCAAAAGGTTCATGTTTTGCAACTTACTCCCTTTGGTGGAATTGTGGTCCCTTACTACTCTTGTCTCTTCTTTTCAACTCTCTATGTCTAAGAATATTCTTCCCTCTTCTTTTCTATTCTACATTGTGCATAAAAACTTGTTGTCTCTTTTTATATGTGGTTTCATTGAAGCTTAGGTTGTGAGTAAACACATGGGTGGGCTCATGATTAAGCTGTGAGTAAGCGTGTTGGTGGGATCATGTTTCTCTCTTTTGGTTATCTTGGGATTGTCTCTTATTCTCTTGTGGGCTCACACAAACTATGGAGATTCTATCCCCTTTGGACTTGAGCTTGTGGGATTAGTCTTGAGCTATGAACTAGGGTGCATGTGTTATATGCAATTGTCCATGCATTTGAATGTGACGTGTTTTACTTTATTTTGGTTTTTTTGTTATATATTATATATTATATAATACATATTATATACAATATATAGTATGTATTATATATATTATATATAATATACAATACATTATAGTTGTTAATGTAT
Organism: Picea mariana; assembly: GCA_032191745.1. Taxonomy (NCBI): domain Eukaryota; kingdom Viridiplantae; phylum Streptophyta; class Pinopsida; order Pinales; family Pinaceae; genus Picea; species Picea mariana. The sequence continues at coordinate 4,783 of JASDQU010284293.1, forward strand.
ATAATATCATTATATAATATGTATATGTAGTATATATTATATATAATATTATTTGTTAATGACATAGATGATGATGACAATGATGATGAAAATGAAGATGATGACAACGAAGATGATGATGGCAATGACAATGATGATGGTTATGGTGATTACAATGGAAATATTTATGGTAGTGATAATGACAATGATGATAGCAATGATGATGACGATGATGATGGAAGTGAAAATGATGACAATAACTAAGGAAGCAAAAACAACTAAGGCCCCAATATAGAATCAAATCATGTGAGAGTAATGAGGCATTAAAAAGGTGAGCAACATTTCTTTGGGGAAACATCCATGGTCCTTAGTGTTGATTTTCATAAACCTAGCACCCGACTATTAATTCTGAATAAAAACACATTTATTGAATTAAATCACAATTATGTTACTCAATAATAAATTCAACGAAAGCAAATTCATAAAACCAAAACACATTGCACAAGATATTATGGGTAAATAACCCTTGGAAAAACCCTCGTGGGAAAACGCGATTTGTGATGATTTTATTAAATAAAATCAGGGCTCTTGTCCTGGGATAATGACCCTTCTGATAAATACACCACAACAATAGCCTAGCCCTCCTGGCTATTATCTCCTTGTTTCCTTTCCTCGGCCCTTGCCCCGGAACACCTGAGTGATCACTCACTCTTTGTGTACCATCACTATGTCTCATCCTCTCACCTAGGATTCCTTTTATTACATTGAGTTAACCCTAAGTCCAAAACCCTAGATATCCTCCAAAGTGATCAACAACTGATATCTAATCTCCCATTCACTTTAGATTTGACGACTAGGAATTAATCGATCTTCACTTAAGTTACTAATGCCAAAACTTAGGCATTTAACTTGATTAATTAAAATATCATTCACTTTATTAATTACTCATAAAGTGAACTTCATAAGGTTTTCTAAGAGGTTACAAGGATGAATTCCACATCCTAGACACACGCCAACATGGAACTACCTGTTCAATGTTACAAACATCAACACTTAGAATGCATATGTATATGAGGACACTTCCATGGTCCTTATATTGCACCTACATTGTCAATCGTGTTGGACATGATTCTATCAACCAATGTCAAATCCCCATTGACGTATTGAACTTTTTGACCTATCACAAACCAAGGAATACTTAAGTGTTAGGTGGTTGTCGCCCATAGAGTTTGAGTGAGTAAAAAACCATTTGTTTAGTATAACATTTCACTAGCATAACTACTCTATCTCGGAGGAAACCTATGGGTGTGTATTCATGATAAATCTTACATCCTTAATTTCTGAATGCTTTTATCTACTTATTGAGTACTATACGCAAGTATATTCCTAGAATCATTCATACAAGAGAGATTTATATGTTCCCATTGTGGATTTAGGCATCACTTTTATTGTTTCTCTTCCATCAACCAAATATCTATGAAACACTTTGTTTAAGACTCTCATAGCTAATTGAAAGGAGGAAAGTTAAGCTAGTGTGGAAAATTTCCATTGGTATCGATTTGATCTTCCTACACTATAAATGTAGAATTAGTGGGTGAAGCTTTAGTAAATAACCACCTAGGGTCGGTTTTTATTATTGTTATAGAGCTCTCAAGGAATATAGGAGTGTCATGTTGACCTTATTCAATAACTTATGCCACTCCATGCATTTTTGTGTTATATTTCTAACATCTTTAGTTGGAGTTCTATTTAGTATAGAAACTTAAGTCTTAAGGCATATAGGTGTGTTATGTTGACCTTATTTAACAATTTATGCCACTTCATGCTTTTTTGAGTATTATAGTTCTAACGCCAGGATTATAGGTGTGTCATGTTGACCTTATTTAACAATTTATGCCACTTCATGCATTTTTAAGTATTATAGTTCTAACGCCTTTAGTTGGAGTTCTATTTAGTATAGAAACTTAAGTATTGGTAACTTCATCCCAGATTTAAAAGGTTGTTTCCTAATATGTAACATGCACCTATCAACTTCCATGATTGTCCCATTCTTTCTCTTAGTGACACTATTATGTTGTGGTGTATAAGGAACACCATAATTTTATTTAATACCAATTTCTTAACAAAATGAATCAAATGCATCATTATCATACCCTTTCCATTAATTATGCTTGGGGATATTCTACTAGGATTGCATCCATCATCTTATCTTGATACTTTAAATCCACCTAAAAGATTAGAATTAATACTTTCAGTTTCCACCCAATATCTAGGCAGTTTTGGCTCCTAACACGATGAAAAAGTCATTTAGTCCACATAGTGGTTGTTTTCTCACTATCACATCATATTTTAGGAACAAGATTGTGACCTAACGAGTGTTTATGCTCTTTTAGTTTTCATTTTACATGTTATTTATATTAGAGGTGGATGGCGTTAATTATTATAATTTCCAAGGTGGAATCCATGCTATTGTAAAAGTGCTCGTGTAGATTATTGATGTGTTACTTTATTACTTAACTACACAAACTAGTTAAGTGCATATAGAAATTTCTTTGATATTATTTAGATATAATAAGACAACCATATAGGAATATTACTTATTATGATCGAATCTCACACTTCCTTGATTGCAAGAATCATTGCCTTGTGTCAATCACTTGACTAGATCTAGCAGTCTCCTCCTCCACCTGTTATAGAAATCATGATCAAACTACTTAAATTGAATCTCATTTTTACCTAGTTTTGTTTTATTGAAAAACAAAATGTAGTTTTCTTCGCGAATAATTTCATGTCATGTCCCACATTTTGACCTTTCTCTAGATTAGGACCTAGCCCCTATTTTTATTCATTTTGTGTCAGCTACATGTTGGCCAAGGATTAATTCTACATGATTGTATATATGAGGCAATTATATAAATTTATGTGGATATGTCGATTATGTACTTGTGATTATGTGGATATATTTACAAAAAGCATGGGATTAAGTCAATTAGGAGCAATGAAATAAGAAATTTCTCTAATTCCAACTATCTGTCCAACCCACATAACATGTGAGAAGCAATTCACCATTAGCATTTGAATCAAGAAGGAGCTAAAATCAAGAAGGGAAAACCATAAGAATACTCAATTTGAATAAACTCACTTTGTTAAATAATATTTATTACATATCCATATGAGATTCATCTTGAACTTCATCCAATTCAATATCTGACTCATAATATTATAATTTCTATCCAACCCTTCATACTCATTGAAAGGATTGTCCATAAAAACAACTAAGAAATATAACACTCGGTCACCATCAATATAATCATCATCACATAAATGAAGCATATGATGTGATCAAATTATTGGATCACCAACTCCATTCTCCTCTCCCTCTAACACTTCATCTTGCTCTCCCACATCTTCTTCATGAACATCTTCTTTTGACAAAATGAAAAGTTTCAAACAGAGGAAGAATTACAGACACAAGGAAAGTTGCAGACAAGGTGAGTATCATAATCAAATAAGGGTTGTCATCAATGACGAAGGGGGGAGATTGTTGGAAATATTGTTGTCATTGATGTCAAAGATAGGGGGAGACTATATATGTCCAAGATAAATATTGCAATATGGAAGTTGTTGGAAATAATTTTTTTGGATTTTTGATGCTTAGGTTATATGGTTGGAAATATTATTCCCATATCTTTCCAATGGTATATGGCACTCCCTCTAACTCCTTAGGAATGAGGAGATATGAATTTTTTCTATTAGACAACCCAACAAGAAAGTTCAGGTCAACCCAACTAATCTTTAAAGGTCATAATTTTTGTTTAAAGATAAACATGGGACAAAAATATATACTTTACAAGCCTTTCTCTTCAATCAAATATAACAACAAATGACCAACCTTCTCTACCTAGAAGATGTGAATAAAATATTTACTCACATTGACTTGGAAGGACCTAAGGCTCTGTATTTTGCTCATACCTAGTAATATTAATCATGGTAAATCCATTATCATAATTAATACCAACCTTTTCATCACCTTGTACAAACAATATGTACCACTTGACCTTAAAGAGAACTACTTTGAAGGATTTAAAATCTATATCAAATATATGTTCTGTTAGTGTCATTATTTCCAAGGTAGGGTTATAGGTTTGTCAAGAGTTTGCAAAGTCATGCTTTGGTCTTGGGAAGACCAATGCATTCCTAATTGAGTCATTGAGTGTATATGTTTTCAAAGATTTTTTTCCCATGAAAGTTTTCAAGGTTTTTCAGTCATTGGTCTAAAATTGTTGCTATAAACTCTAAAGTGGTATGTGAAAAAGATTCAAGTCATAAAGTCTAGGTGGAAGGTTTTTGAAAGGGATGTCATGGAACATAATGACACATTATGAGAGGTAGAGAATCATCAAAGGTCATCATGTCATATGAGATATCTTTCAAATTGGTTTTCATCCTTGTCCTGCAAAAAAGTGCACACGTTGTGTAAATTCGCCTGCGCAAATTACTCGGCATTACCTAAACAATCATGTCATTCTAAATAGTCCAATCAAATTTCAAATCGAATTTTCTCGCTATATGCATGTATTTACCCTCCCATTTTTCATTGCAAAATACCCTCTTCCATCGATCAGACTCCTTTCCTTAAGAAAATTCAAAATACCCCACCTTCTATGCAAACTTTGTCTAGCCCGCTATGCAAATTTCACATAGTAATTGCATGCTACGCATCCCCTGTTTCTTAAAATTTCATTGTGTAAAGACTGAAGGGTTTTGTTTTGTGTCTAACAAGTATCTTGCACCTATATACATGCAATCTAAAGATTGGTTTATCATATTGATTTTTGGAGTTACTTCACACACACCTAGGATTTTTTTTTCCTAATGTTTTTCCTTGTTTATTAGTCATTATCCAGTCTCCTATATTTTCGAAAGAATATTACTCTAGGGAGAATATTCTCTTCATTTTTCACTTCAGTTTGATCAGTTGAGTGGAGTCTAGATGCTACATTGGGATTATCACCATGCAACATTGGGATCATCACCATATAATGCACATTGTCCTTGGGATCATCACCATACTGACACATTACCCATGATTACTTGATCTCCTCCTCACTTCACTCTATTTCAATCACTTAAATGAAGACTGATAGACTAGTTAACTCAACTAGGTGGTAGTTCACTCTCGTAATTTCCCGAGAGACTAGAATAGGTGGCATTTTACTCCCTTAACTTTTGGTGTGTGTCCAGATCACTCTAGACCACCACTATGGAGCATTGGATTCTCCTCCAGTGTGCATAGGTTGATTTATACAAAGTATATCATGTGTAAATTATCAATTATTCATTTGGTTAATGATAATTCTTCCATTCTTTCTCTCCTGCTTCTCTTTTCTTCTATTTTCTCTGCAATTGTGTATGTCAATTCCTAGATAGATCTATTCCATGCAGGTTCAACACATTTACATGGTATCAGAGATGATGGACTTCTAGGGAAAAGACACACCAAATTATTTTTGCAGGTACCAAAGATTGAAGACATCGGAAAAATGAAATTTTCAAAAGAATTCATTCTTACACCTTACAATTACTTTTCATGGAAAGAGAATATGATCATGCATATTCGAAGCAGAGGATTGTACAGGTTAACCATGAACATAGAGACATAACCAACATTAGCCATACAAAAATCCAAGTATCTAAATCGAATGGATGAAGCATTTAGAATAATCTGCAGTCTCATTTCTCTTGATGTCCTCTTTCACATATCTTCTTGTAAAACCCCCAATGAATCCTAGACCACCATGGAAGGGATTTTTGGAAAACAATATGAGATTAGGGGACACATGCTCAAGGTGGAATTTCTCACATTGGATCCAAAAATATTCGACAATCTCCACGATTTCTTTACCAAATATAAGGATTTACTGTCATAACTCAAGGCTTGTGGGGCTGATAAATCTAAGAAGGAGAAAAAAATGGTTCTCACCATTCTCTCCAAACTTGGTCCTGAATTCTCAGTGTTTGTATCAACATTCCACTAAATTATATTCTCCTCTTGATCCACCCGGAAGATGCCTTTTCTTAAGGAATTTATCGAATCTCTCACACAAGAGCAGACTAGTCTCATTAACATGGGAAAAATAAAAGGCACAAAGGAGCATGCAATTACTATGAAAGATGGAAGTAGTCATTAATATCATAAATATAAATATAAAGACAAAAGGAAATCTCATGCAAATCTGAAGAAGGAAGGGTACTCAAAACCCTTCAATGATGCCTCCGGATCCAAAGGTGGAAAGGGAATAAAAGGGGAGAAATGCCCATACTGCCATAAAGGATTCCATCCATAATTCACATGTATGCATAAATAAATAGATCTAATGCATCAAATACTTCATAAAAACAACCTTGGAGATTGCATCCCCGAGGGTGCCAAGAAGAAGAAGCCAGAAGATCAGAATCCTAAGAAAGGCAATTCTATCCATGCCTTGATTGCCATCAACTCCACTCTCGTTGCTTGGACCGTAGATTCAGGAGCATCACACCACATGTATTACAAAAAAGAGTTATACTCTTCATTGGATGCACGAAAAGGTCCTCCTATTCTTATGGGGGACAACTCTCCAGTTGAGGTCACCAACAAAGGAAGGATTGAACTCACCAACAAAATCTTCGAGAATGTGTTGCACGTTCCCAAACTTTTTGTCAATCTTCTCTCCGTGTATAAGATGAAAAATTTCGACACTAGAAAGAAAGTAATATTCACACCTAATGCAATGGACATCTATGACTAGAAAACCAATTCTAGGGTTTCTACCAGTGAGGTAAATCATTAATCTAGGCTTTACACATTTTATGAATTTATTGAACTAGATTCTTCTTTACTTCTTACCCATGCTGATGAAAGCAGTAGTATATGAAATGAAAGGTTTTGGAATTTAAATTTTAGATATATGCAACAACTTACAAAGCAAGAATTGTTTTATGGTCTACTAGACATCCATTTCTCCAAAGGAATTTGCGAGGGATGTGTTCTTGGAAAACACTCTCAAGAGAAATTCGACAAAGGAAAGACTCAGAGAGATTCCTCTCCTTTAGATCTGATCCATAGTTATATCATGGGCCCTTCTCTTCATCCATCAATCAGTAAATCAAGGTACGTGCTCATCTTTGTTGATGATTTCTCACACTTCACATGGATTTTCTTTCTCAGGAAAAAATCATAAGTCTTTCAACACCTCAAAGATTTCAAATCCCTGGTTGAGACACCATCAGGAAAGAAAATAAAAATCCTTCGAAATGATAATGGGGGAGAGTATGTCAACCATGAGATCCAAAATAGTTTTCATGAGGCAGGGATTTAGTTGTAGCACACAGTTCCCTATACTCCACAAGAAAATGGAGTTGCTGAGAGAAAAAACAGATCTCTAAAAGAGATGACATCTTGCATGCTACATGCAAAGTCACTTCCAGAGATATTATGGGCCGAAGCACTTAATTATTCAACCTACATACAAAACATATCTCCCCATAGATATGTCAAGGATAAGACCCCCTACGAGGCTTGGAGTGGACTCAAACTGGAAGTGACCCTCTTTCGTATTTTTGATTCACGTGCATGGGCCTAGATTCTCTCTGAAAAGAGGAAGGCACTTGATCCACAAAGAACATGTATTTTTGTTAGATACCCTGATGGTGTGAAGGGATAAAAACTCATTGATATTTCCTTGGACCGACTCATCCTTGAGCGTAGTGTCCAATTCTAGGAAAGTGCCTCGCATGTACCTCAAAAGATGCATGCAGAAAAATTTGTTCTTCCACTTTTCAGAGATGATGAGCATGCACATGATGACTCCTCTTTAGATTCAAGTTCTGATTCAGAGGATTCAAATGATCCAGATATAGATTTAGTATAGTCAGATGCAAAGTTAGTGCATTCATATGCAGATAAAAATCTAGAGTAGAGGCCCAAGTGGGCCCAGACTACTCTTCAGGATGCATGGGATCTTGATGGTGATCTAGATGATACTAGGAGGACTTGATTTGATTTTGAGGAGCCTCCTCTTGCACTCATTTCCACAAAACCATTGCCACCCATGCATATTTTATTGGTTCAGTCTTATGGCGAGGTTGTTGGAAATACCTTTTGGGAATCTGCCATGAAAGAGGAGTACAACTCCCTCCTCGAGAACCAGACTTGGGATCTGGTTCCCCTTCCTTCAGGAAGGAAACTTGTCAGGTGAAGATGGGTCTACCGGACCAAGAGCACAACGGATGGATAGATTATTAGATACAAATCCATGATTGTTTCCAAATTCTTTCAGTAGGTGCATGGCATTGACTATGATGAGACCTTCGCTCCAGTAGTGAAGATGGATTCCATAAATTTGGCACTTTCCATTGCAGAAACCAAGGGATGGGAAGTCCATCAGATTGATGTGAAGAATGAATTTCTTCACGATGATCTCTCTGAGGAGATCTATATGGAGTAGCCCCAGGGATTTATGCAGGATTCATATTGGGTCTGTCGACTGAAGAAGTGTCTTTATGGCCTCAAGCAGGCTCTGAGGGCATGGTATGCTAACATGTATGCCTACCTGTTGTCACAGAAATTTTTACGTTGTAAATTAGACCCAAATGTTTACATGGTCAGGATGGTTGATTCACTTCTACTCTTAGTTATGTATGTTGATGATTTGTTGATCACGATTGCTCGACTTTAGCGATTGTTGCAGTCAAGAGGATTCTGGATGAAATTTTATTGATGATAGACATGGGTCCGCTACACTTCTTCCTTGGAATCGAGATCAGTCAGGATGCATTATGCATCAAATTGTCTCAAGCCAAGTATGCACGAGATCTCCTTGAGATATTTCACATGACAGATTGCAAGTCTGCTCTGACTCCTTTCCTATCAGGAGTCAAACTTGAGGATGGCTGGGACACTCCACTGGTTGACAACACATTGTACAAACAACTAGTGGGGAGATTTTTGTTTCTCACACACTCCAGACCAGACCTCTCCTATGCATTTGGCGTAGTTTCCAGGTTCATGTAGGAGTTGTATGAGCTACATTGGAAGGATGCAAAGCGTATCCTTTGATACATACAGGGCATCGTCACCTTTGGGATTCATTATTCATCGGAATCTACATTAGACCTCATCAGGTTCACTGATTCTGACTAGGATGGTGATAGCACTGATTGCAAGTCCACATCTGGTTACTCACTTAGTCTTGGTTTTGGGCCTATCTATTGGTAGAGAAAGAAGAAGGATGCTATTTCTCTATCTTTAGCCGAGGAAAAGTATATAGGGTAGTTAAAATAACCATTTAGGCTATGTGGCTACAACATTTTCTCATTGAGTTGGGAATTCCATTTCATTAGATGATCGTCATCTAGTGTGAAAACCAGAGCACTCTGAAGTTTTTGCAGAGATCCAGTTTAGAGGCAGCAGATGAAGCACATCGAGATCCACATGCACTACATCCAGGACTTAGTACATGAGGGGATCATTGACCTTCAGTTCTATCCTTTAGCAGAATAGACTGCAGACATCTTCATCAAGACCTTCATTGAGAAGAAGTTCCATTATCTGTGTAGTCATCTTGGAGTGAAGGACACAATTGCCTAGCAATTGTCAATTCTTCTTTTTACATACATTGTACCTTGAGGGTTTTTTTTTCCCATGATGTTTTCCCTCTTTCCTCACTTTATTTCAATGTATATTTTGTATTTGGGTACCTAACATGGCCTCATT
>JASDQU010284295.1:0-14518 GCA_032191745.1 Picea mariana
AGCATTTCCGCAAGGCAATATATATGCAGCCTGCGTACTGTCTTCAAAAGAGTGATTTTGAGAAACTGACAAGTGTAACTTTCTTCATGAAAATGATCTTAAAGAAGAGATAGATCTTCTATCACCATGTCATTATCATGTCATCATCTTGATAACCAAAAATGTGGATAACAGTGTTCTTTCTCATACCATATTTCCATATCTTTGAATGTCGCTAGTGCCATGAGGGTGTCTTCTTGGAAATAGACTATCCCTCCAATGAAAAGGTGCTGCTCATTGGTGAATTTACTGTAAGTGTCCTGGAATTTGATTCTCAAGGACACTGTGGCCTGTGTGGAGTCCTGATAATATTTCTCCAAATGGTGTAGATGATCCAACTCCTTCAGTGCAGTGCCCAACTCCTTTTCATTCTTCTTCACTCTATCTAGGGTTGCATCTATGATTTCCATCCCTACGCCGATAAGTTAGGATGTCTTGGCATGCTCCATGATTATCAATTTCGCCTCTGTGGTGATGAGGATGGAGTGATTGAGAGTAAGCCTCCTCTTCTTGATGGTTCTCTTCACAATGGATTTCCTCTTCTGATAATAGGATATGGCCTGTATATCAAAAACCTCATCCACGGGTTCATGGATTTGTTGATATCCCAAGGTAAGCATGTTTCCCAGGCTCCTAATGGTGTATATCTATTCAAGACTATGTTCTTGAACTTCTTCCATATGTTCCAAAGGTTCAGCCTTTGGTTGTTGCACATCAAGAGGTATAGTACCGAGTGAAACTGAAGAAAAAAGGGAAGCCTCAATACTTACTTGATAATCGGTTGTTGAAATGTCTATTTCCCGCTGTGGAACTTCTTCTTCTTGTTCGCCCAACCCTAGCTCATCCTTCAGGATATCCACATGGTTCTTGGTACATCGATCATCTCAGTGTCTAAGACACTTTCAAGTTTTGACCTCCTAGTCATTTTGTGGAAGAATTTGAATTTGAGCATCGGGAGATGGGGAAGATGCCTTCTCATGTTCCTTTTCCTAAGTGATCTGCACTGGAGTCACCAATGAAACCTATGAACTTTCCTCATCATCATAGATTGTTATTAAGTCATGAAGGGGGTTTGGAGGAATTGCTCTCCCTAAGGTCCTCTCTATCTTTGGTCGAGCTGAAACATCCCCTAGTGATCCGGCTAGTGGCACTAAAACTTTTGGGTTATATAACCTAGTGATTTATTCAATTTGTATTAGCTCTGAACTTTTTGGACCTATATGTCTTTCGAATGGGTTGTCAGCAGGGACCCTGGTCATCTCTATGAGGTCTGAATCATTTTGCAGTTGATTGATTACTCTCTATGCCTGTTCAATTAGGATAAATTCCCTTGACTGTTCTTCTGGTGTCAATGAAAACCCTTTGTTCTGTATTGGAGTCACCAGGGAAACCTCCATTTCTTATGTCGCTCTGATTTCTTCCCTGGCTCCGAGCTCCTCTTGAGATGACTTCTCTATAATTGTCACCTTTTCAGCTAGACTCATGGCCTTGAACCTAGTCATTTTTGGGTCGACCATCCTTTGCACCACCTTGTCCCAGTCCTGGGCGTTCTTTGTGAAGACTCCATCTTCAAACTTGTCATGAGCATACGGCCACTAGGACGACACCTGTGAAGCATGTTTCAAGACCAGGCCCTTTGGATTGTGATTGCGGATTCTTCCCATCGTGAATCTAAATTCAAGTTGGCTCAAACCTTCTTGTTTGTCTTGAGTGGTGTCCTTCACTAGGTAGAACCCTACATGGAAACCATAGGGTATGAATGCCCATTTCTTGTCCTTGACTAGTGTGGCATTGTATCCCTGCAAAATGGTTCAATTACATATTTCTCCCATGATGAGATGGTCTAGGACATGAGATGGTAGGATATGTGGTGCTCCGGTGGCCCCGAACACCCTGATGTAGGTGGCACACTCATCTAAATACCAATGGCCTACCTTGGATATCATATTTTTGGCTGTCGTCAATAGCCTTGGGCATTCCTTATTAAAAATAATAAAGGAAATTCAGACGATGAATTCATCACAGATGAGGGAGAAAGATTTATTATACATGTTTTCCCATAGAATGTTGAAGTAGACATGGACCGAGAGTTCTGCAATATGCCAGCTCAGATTCATGCCGACAAAGATGTTTATGGCACACATGACATTGAGAAAGTATGAATCCATGTAAAGCGTTGGTGCTTCCCTTTCCTTTAGTGCCTGGGCCTGCTGCACACAAATGCTTAGTTGCTTGGAGATTATTTCTCCAGAGTTGAAGTTGGACCCATCGATAACAACTGTGTATGCTAAAGGCATCCATGCATCTGAAAAACTGGAGAAATATTTCTCTCCATACAATCAGAAGATGAAATCCATTATATAGACGTATGGATCCCTTAAGTTAGCTATCCCATACCAACCAATGCTTAGGTTGGTAAATTTCTTGTCCTCCCTCCACCATGAGGCCATCACCTGAATGGTGTCATGGCATTCATAGAACTTCAAGATGAAGTCTGTGTTTAGTCTCTCCTCTGGGTCTCTGATTTTGTAATACTTTTGAACTTCTACTGGGAGGAATACTATGACACACCCACCATTCTCATCATTTATTAAGCACTTTTGTGTGTCTATGTGGTCAATGAGCCACTTCAAGACTTCTATGTGGGGAAATATGGGGTTTTTGCTTTCCACCATATGTAGGTATAATCATTGGATGTTCGGGAACACTTGTTCGTCAAGCGCTCTTACGTCTGGATCACTCCGTGGGACATATTTTGGGTACTCCTCCTGACTAATCTTATTAAAGAGTTCTCCCCAATGTGGGAGCGCCATCTTGGACCCGGTGCTTGCCTCTGTATCGCCAAAGGCCAGAGGCTGGATGAAAAAATTATTTGTTATTGTCTTGATGACATGCTCTAGCCTAAGGATGTACTCCAACTGCCTCGTGAACCCTGGAGAAGAGCCTTCACCCGTTTAGCTTTGGTTCTCTCTATGAGCATCTGGTGGTTAGATTTCTCAGTGGAATCGTTCTTGCAATTTAAACATGATTTCAGTGGTTGTGTGAAAAAGAAAACTGGATAAACACATATAAATTATAGCCAATGAATTTATAGACTTGGATACATACCTGTGGATCTTTCTAAAACCTATTTTTTTTATACTCATGGGGTCTCTGCAGCCTTCGAATTACTCGCCTTGCTCCTTCAGATGCTCTGGAATCTCCTTGCATGCAGAATGGATTCATCCACAATATCTTAAGGGATTTTAAATAGAAATATCTTACTTTGTCACATCAACCATTCAATTTGGGTTATGAGTAATTTTTCAATAAATCCGTCGTTGAATCTCTAGAACTTAAATTCATCATGGGTCGACGATGGAGGCGTGGGTGGTGATGTGGTCTATCAGTGTTTTTAAACAATTGTTTTGATTAGTGCACGAGGTAGAAACTAATGAAATATTGTGTATTAATTAGCTCCTTAAATGCTCAAAATCCGATTGTATCTAATGCTAAAATGTCCCATCGTGTCGCTCTCTCAGTGGGTGGATCAGGGATCGGGTATGTTCTATGAACGTTTTCGTTGATGTCCTCCTGCAAACAGCTCCAATTCTAATCGATCTTACCATACAATGTTGTCATGGAAAAGATGACTCGAAGGTGTGACTCAGACCTAGGGAACCAAGAATGACTCAAGATAAACTGGAGCGTATGATCCCCCTACCGGGTAAATACACTTGGCATTGAAGACCAGTGACTTAATTCACATGTATTAATAAGAGTTGGGACTTTCCTTAAGTTATTCGTTCTAAAAAAAACCTTTTCTTGCCGATCCTGAAAAGGTATTCAGAGTTGACGATCGGGGATAAACCTATCAAAGTGATTACAGATCGACTTCCTTAAAAAAGTCCCAATGTTGAAAAAGCATCGGGGATTGGCAATCAGGGATAAATTTTATCGTGTTCAAAATGTTCGTTATGATCCTTCTAGGTTTTACCTGATTCTGATAAAGCATGTCGGGCATCGGCTATCAATGACATCTTTCATTCTTCGTTAAAGCCTATCCTCCCCGTATTTTACCAATGCCGATGGAGATCAGCTACTGATGATATCTTTATGCACAAACCAAAACTTCCTTTTGTCGATTCCAATGGATATCGGCATTTACCGACTGAGTTTTTCTGAGTGGTTTTGTTTCCTTGTTTGAATTCCTTCCGATGTCGACCCTGAGCACATTCGGTGAAGTGTTTGATTGCCGATTTTTATTCAGGTGTTAAGTTATTTTAATCATGGGGTTTCATAAGTTCAATAAAACTTGAATAGGTGATGAGAGGCATGAAAAATAAGCAAATACAAAACACGTTTCTCAAAAATGAAATAACTATGATACAGTGAAGAATATCAAGTGGTACCCAAAAAATCAAGAATTTGATAAAGGATTTTTTAGGGTGTGTTGAGTGCTCAACAAATGGTGACTCACTCGGTAAAAATAAATAAAAATTTCCTACCTCAGGCTTAGCTGATGCAGAAGTTGGTTAAGAACTTAACTAGTCTTTATAAGAGCCTCTTTTATCCTTGCATTTGAAATTCCCTGGTTGATGCGTCTGGGCATGCCTGTGGGGTTTTAAACCTTTATTCTACCCTCATTTCCTGTAACCCTTATTAACGCCCCTTTTGACAACATTCTAGCAAACCATTCAATGGCCCTAGGACCTTTAGTTATCTTTATTCACTTGCTATGGTGTTTCTCCACTACCAACAAGCGTCCATAGCCCTGATGAAGTCACCCTGATGTCACAGACCTTGCTCCGCAACCAGTGAGTGCCCATATCCCTGATGGAGTTATCTGTATACCCTCTCCTACTATGCACTCATTTGATGTGGTTGATTTTATATCGACAAAATTCCATGAGTGAGTGGGAGTGGAGGACGTATGTTATTTGAAAAATGAGATGGTTAAGGTGAATTTTTGCCAGATATGTCTTCAAGGTACATGTAGTCCTTTCCATCTTACCACCATTCCCTTAAGGTTTTACTAGACCACGAGGAAGACACTTCATCATTTTTTAAAAGGTTGTTAATCTGTAGGTTAGATAGAAAACTCTTTAAAACAACCACATGTCTCGCAATGATTCTTGTGTTTTATGTAAGCGATGGGTTAGGAACAAAGTTTGTCATATCACATGAATTGAGGTCAACCAATGTTTTTCTAAACACAATCTTCAAAAGAGAATAAGTACTATAGCAAGAAACATAAACAAAAAATGCACTCTGCAATTAGCCTTCCTAAAAACAAAACATCATGAAAACACATACACACACTTTTTTTTTTAATGAAAATATTTTTTTAGGGCTTGGCCATTCACCGGGAGGACATCAAGTTCCCCCCTCAGATTCTACAACCGATACATGCCTACCTCAATTTTCTCAACTACCGGAAAAGGTATGAGCCATAGATTCTGAAACTTATAATGTTTTCCCTTCAACTCATTTGCTTTGTCCCATTTTAGGACTAAGTATCCTACTTCAAAATTATTTTCTTTGTCCTTATGCTTAGCAAACCACCTTTTAACTATCTACTTATGAGCTGTGACTTTTGATTTTTCTTTCTCCCTTTCTTCTTCCAACATGAGGAGGGTATCAATTCTTTTTTGTATAACTGATGAGGGTTGTCCTCTAGAATCCTGAGCCAATTGAAGGGATGGTAGATATAACCCATTTGGGAGAATGGATTTCTATCCATATATCAAAAAGTATGTGGAATTTCCTATAGCTTACTTGAGTGTTACTCTATCATCCCATAAGGCGTTATGGAGTGAGCTATGCCAATTGCTCTGGTTGTTTGCAACATTTTTCTTTAATATCCTCACTAGGTTCTTATTGGTTGATTATGCCACTCTGCTCCCCTGTGGATAATAATTTGCAGAGTATCTTATTATGATTCCTTTATATAGAGAAAACTATGTTAATAAGGTGGAAGAAAAGTAATATGCATTATCAAAAACTAGGACACAAAGCATACCAAACCTTGTGATCAGTTGTTTCTCTATGAATTGGATAACCACCTTTTCATTTACATGAGTCAAAGGGATGGCCTCTGGCCATTTCGTGAAATAGTCTGTGGCGGTCAGTATGTATCTATTTTGTTTCAAAGAACTTGGTGTAATTTATCCTATGATATCTAACCCCCATTGCTCGAATGGACTAGAGGAAACCACAGGTTGGAGTGGGACAACTACTCTCTTTACCCTCCCCGCACTTATTTGACAATTTTTACAGTTTCTAGCATATGTGTGAGTGTCCCTGAATAGATTAGGCCAATAATAACAAGCTCTCAATATTTTTTGAGCAGTGGTGTTTCCCACGAAATGTCCGCCTAGAGGCCATCGTGGAGCTCCTTTAGAACCTTGTCTGCATCTTCGTGTTCGAGACATCTTAAAAGTACCCCATCATAATTAACATAGAAGAGTATTGAATTTATGAGGTGATATTGTGTTCATTTTAACATTAGGGCTCTCCTTTCCCTAGGGTTTAGGTTTGATGGGAAAGTCCCATGATGCAGGAGATAAGTCAGTTTCTCATACCAAGACTCTTTCCTTGGGGAGACGTATGAAGCTTCACCACACCATAAAGCCA
The DNA here is from genome assembly GCA_032191745.1 of Picea mariana. NCBI lineage: Eukaryota > Viridiplantae > Streptophyta > Pinopsida > Pinales > Pinaceae > Picea > Picea mariana. The sequence continues at coordinate 6,655 of JASDQU010284295.1, forward strand.
ATTCATTCTCCCATCTAGGGTCTTCATTTACTTGGTCCTGGGCTTCAACTTCTAGTTTGAATAACCTTTGTCCCTTAACCAGTTTAGCATGTTTTATATCTAGATCAAATTCTTGGACTACTTCCATCCATTTTCCTCTTCTTTCACCCATATCATGTTGAGTGAATAGGGATCAGACTGCAGGGTGAGGAACTATGACCTTGGTATGATTCTTTAGGATGTAATATTTGAAGTGTTTCCCTACCATGTAAACCGCATAAGACTGCTTGTTTATATCAAGGTAATTTAATTCTACACCTTGGATATTAGTGCTCGTAAATGAGACCGGGGCCTTGTTGTTGTCACCATATTCCTGAGTCAATACTGCCTCTAGCGATTGGTCAGAGGCAAAAGTGTAGAGGAAAAAATATTTGCTAAAGTAGAGACTTCATAACATTGGAGCTTGAGATATTGTAGTCTTAATGTTGCTGAAAGCACTCTTTTGTTCATCGTCCCACTTAAATTCAACATCTTTGCAAATCATTTTTTCTAAGGGTTTGATAGTCTTAGCGAAATCGAGGGTGAATTTTCTTACAAAATTGATTTTCCCAAAGAAGGATTGCATGGTTTTTTTGTTGTGGGGTAATGGAAGCTGAGCTATAGCCTTAACTCATTCAAGGTCTATGTCAATTCCTGCTTGAGATATAATGTGGCCTTACAACTTACCTTCCTCTACACCAAAAATAGTTTTCTTAGGGTTTAAGGATATATCGTATTTCCTACACCTTTCAAAAATCTAGGTTAAATGTTGGATGTGATCTTCTATATTCTTTGAATACACAATCACGTCATCCAAATAAACTACTACACATTTGTTGATTAGTCCTCAAAATGCTACATCCATGGCCCTCTGGAAGGTTTCCCCTGCATTGATTAATCCAAAGGGAATGTGTTTATAAGAAAAGGTTCTCCACTTGGTTCGAAAGGTATTTTGTAAACGGTCTTCCTCTAAAACTAGAACTTGGTTGTAACCTGAGAACCCATCCAGTAGGGAGAAAATCTTAGAGCCAGACACGGCTAGCAAGAGTTTCTCCATTGGTGGGACTGGGTAGTTTTCCTTTTCTGAAGCTCTGTTGAGGTTTTAGAAATCCACACATAGACGAATATCCCCAGAATTTTTTCTCATAGGAACCAAATTTTCTACCCATGCAGAGTGTCTAACTTGGAAGATAATCTTAGCATCTAGTAATTTTTTTAACTATTGACACATGAGAGGATCTAGGGATGGGTGGTACTTTTAGAGATTCTGTTGAAAGGGTTTCACTCCAAGCTTTAACGAAATAATGTGTTGAATGATACGATTATCATAAGTTTTCAACTCTCGATAGGACCATTCAAAGACATCTTGATATTGCTTGAGAAGTTTGAGATAGGCCTTCCTTTCCTCTTTAGATACTATCTTGTCAAGATTTACATTCTTGGAGTTTTCCATGGTTCCTAGATTTATATTTTCGTGCATGGGTAAGGAACTCCCCATCTTTGTGTTCGTTGACCCTTTGAATCTTTCCCTTAAGTCAAAAAGATTTTCTAAATTGGATACCCCTTTCGATATCATGTGAGACCTTGGTTTGTCAGTTGGTTGATTTGTATGAGGATCGGTCTCTGCTAATTGCTCCTGAAATATTTCATCGTCAATAGATAGGTCTTTAAACTTATCCTAATTGGTCAAAAAATTTATGATCTGTTCATCTCCTTCAAAGACCTTCCAATTAGAAATATTGTTGGGCATCGATGGTTTGTATAATAGCTCCACAGTGAATCGGGAGGCTTCATAGTATTCTAAAGGTGATAGCCTTGAGGCAGCGGTGGCTAGATAATCAACAAGAGTGTTCTTTGTTCTTGAGATCACTGTAATGTTGAAGACTTCAAAATGTTATAATAGTCTGTGCACTTCCTGTTGGTAATTCCTCAGGGGTGGAGAGTTGCAATGTATAGTGTTCCTTACTTGTCTAATGATGATTTAAGAATCTTTGAAAACCTTCAATTCTTTAACATTTAAGTCTATGGATTTCTTTAGCCCTTGTACTAGATCTTCATACTCGATGATGTTGTTTGTGTATTCGAATTCTAGTATACAGGATAGGAAATGTCATTTACCTTTTGGATCAATGAGGATGCACCATGCCCCTAAATCTTCTTGTGATTTAGATCCATCAAAGTATAAGTTCCAAATCGGTGAGAAAATTTTATCAGTTTCCATTTTCCTGCCACTTTCCTCCTTTCCTTCTATTTGTTCTGTGATTTCTAACGTAGGTCCCTAATAGAATAGGGTTTCCTCTTCCGTCGTAGACAATTTTTCTTGAAAAAATATTTTAGAGTTTTGAGCAAGAGGGACATCAAATGAGAGGGGGGAGAAATTTCTTAAATCAGAGTCACAGGAATAATTTCCTAGCATGGGGAAATCTGTCGATGAGGGTTCATTAAGGGTTTCTAAGTCGGTGACAGTATGTTTCAGATATCTTTCCCTATCGATCATGATCATATTCAGGTGTCATTTTAATGGAAAACAAAGGTGATCCCAGTCTATACTAAACTATCTGTTTAACTTATCGAACCAATATTGACTCAATAACAATCCATATGCTTCTGGGATATCTACTGCAATGATGTCAATTACTTGCAAAAATTTCGGGTGTGTTGCTATTCTAATCATTACATATTTGAGTTCTCCCATAACCTTCACCTAGGTTCTGTCTAGTTGTATTACATGTTTATCTCTTTTAAGAGGGACTACATTTAATTTTTTCCAAATACACAATGGAATAACATTAGAGGATTGTCCTGAGTCAACCAAACAATTATGGAGGTTTATGTTGAATACTTAAAATGTCAAAAGGAACGGTAGGACAAAAGGTTTTCCCTTCTTATCTTCAGATCAAGCGTTCACAATTGGTTTATTTCTTAGATCCGTGGGAGTTGGATTTCCTCCTTGGTCAGTGCTTGTTTTGGGATTTTCTACTGATTTCAATGCTTGTAACATAAATTCCTTTTGTTAAGGGATTATACACATGTCCATGAACGATATATTTTCCTTCAAATTTTTCAAGTCTTCTACTATGTTGTAGTCTAGCTTGGGAGATTCTCATGTATGGATGTTTATAGGATTTCTTCGGGGGGAAAAAGGTGATTTTGAGTGGTTGGGAGCTGGTTTTCCTCCTGAATGTTGGGCAATAGTTAGATATTTTGAGACAGGTTGACCCCTACCTTGTGTTTGCACAACCAAGACCTTTACAGGTGGTTCTTGAACCTCAAATAGGTCATTGGAAGGCATTATTAGGTCAGGTTCCCATATCAACATGGTTTTGTCTTTTGGTGTATCAACATCTTCCTGATCAACAATATTCCTAATTGAGTCGCTTGATTGTTCCATTAGGGAAACCTCATATAGGAACCGGTTGGCCATCAAATTCATGGCATGCACCCATTGTCGGTAGTCTCTTTCAGATTGTTTCTCTTGGTGATAAGTATAGAAAGATTCATATGCTACATTTCCCAGATCGATGTTTAAGTTGCCTCGGGGAGGTTCAATCATTTTGAATGGTTGATTTATTTTGAAAAACATTTTATAGGGCCTCTGGCCTTGGTTTCCTTCCCCTACACTTCTTTTCATGTCTATGATTTCATTTAACAACTTCTTGACCATGCATTGTAGGTCTTCTATGTCTCCACCTCCCTTTTCGGGACTTTGTTCTATTTATTTACCTGGGGCTCTAGTAAATAGAAGTCCTCTCTTGGGAGGAGGTTGAAATTCCTTATTAAATAATGAAACCTGGCCTTATTTACATCCCTTCATTTGGAACTCTATTGTTTTGACTTCTTCAAAATTCCCAGGTAAGGTTTCTTTGACATCCCTCTTCACAACACATGGAAATATAAGTTGGGAGAGAATTAGCATATACATCAATTTTCAACTCCTGAGTGGGTTTAGCTTTAGGTTGGAATTTTATTAATATAGTGGTGAATATTTGATTGAATTCTTTAACCTTCTCCTTTGAACTCATGGTGGCGGCAAACAACTCGGCCATCAAAGCTCCTGTAGTGGTTTATTTTGCAAATTTATCTAGAAAATCATTTTGGAACTACGTCCAACTAGTTATGGATCCTACAGGTAAGTTAAAATACCATGCGGAGGCTGAGTTCTCAAAATTTTAGGGGAATATCCTGCATACTACGTCTTCATGTTGGAAATTCATCAGTCTAATAGCTAGTATGAATTTTTTGATATAGTCTTCAAGAAATCTAGAGGTTTCAGGATCAAATTTAGGGAGTAACTTTTTTGGATGTCGAGGAAGGTTATGTACTCACCCAGGGTTGGCCAGAGCATCTTTTGCCAACCAAGGCTGATTATTCTAAGGTGGGTTTCCCCTTTCTTCATTATGATCATTGTTATGTTCCATGTCGTTTGACCCCGAAGCTAAGCATTCTGAGTTAAAACCTTCCTCGTCAAAAAAGCTGTAGGGCTTAGAGAAGTTATCGGTCAGTGTTTCAGGGATTATATTGAGAGGATGTTCAATTTCAGTAAGGTAAAAGTCTATCAATTCTTCTACTGTGTGAACGAAAACTTGGTCGGGGGTATCGACCACCTCTCTGCTTACTTGTTTTCTATGAGGAAGTAACGGAGCCAAGGGTAGTGCTCTGATTTTTTGGGCGTAAGCTCTTGTGATTCGTTTGAAATGGTTCAACTCCTCGTGAGGGAGAGCATAAGGTATCTGAAGGAATAGATGTTCTTTCTCTTTATGGGGTGAGTTACTCATTTCAGGAGTATTTAATGTGTGTGGGTTGTCTTGAGAATGAATAGCCATGCATGTGGGATGTTTTGAATCTAAAATTTGTTTGAAATATTGTGTTAAAAATATTTTCATCCATTCACTCTTCAGGCCCTCCTTCTAGAACCAATTCTGTTGAGGGGTCCTAAATCCCTTTAACTCAAAACTAGGAACCAGACCCGCCACCGAGGCCCAATTAGACTCTGCAATGTTTAATGGTGGAATGGTTCTCCAGATCTTGCATTCCGACCAAATGATCAATGGGATTTAAGTTGTGATTGACAGGACGTCTTCTTCCAAAATCTCCTCCTTCAGTTCAAACGTTCTCTTTTTTGTATTTTCTCTTATAGGTGGAACTGATACAAGATAAATGCTAGTATAAACTAGCTAGGTAACAAAAGGGGAAAGGACTTAACTACAGAAGAAGGATGAGCTCGTGATAAACCTCATACTTAAGCATGAAGAAAATGATTATCGCACCTGCAACAAGCCTAGTACTAATACATTAAACTTCTAGTGTTCCAATTTTCGAATGAGATATGATTATTAAAAAGACATACATGCAATAAACGATGGCAAGAAAAATTGTTTCCTTAGCTCTAATCATCAATCACACATTCACACAATGATTTACTTTTCATCAATAAAGACAAGAACTATAACAATATTGAATCAGATAACTTATCAACAGATTCAGAGGCTCTTACTCATTACAACATCCTTTCATGAGATAAAATCATAAATAATTGTTCTTCAGATCCAATCACACACGCTTTTGATGAAAAACTAAAACCTTTCTCTGGTCCCAAAAGGACTTCTCAATTAAGGTGGTTCTAAAATAGTTCTTTACAAATCCAAAAATGAGGGTCTTTGCAAAAACCATCGATGTCTTCTAACAAGTCGATCCTCTTATTTATAAAATATTATTAACTAAAAATAACTATCAAAAGTGCAGCTAAGTAAAAAGAAAAATCGCCACATGGTGCTTTCATCTCTTAGTCTTGTAAGAGTCATCAAATGATCTCACTTAAGTGGATGACTCTTCTCATACTCAGACCATTTAATGAAGATTTCCTCAGATGTGTTGGTGTACAGGAACCTGTGTTGGTCCATCAGGGTCGAAAGGATCTCCTTTATCTCCACTACCTGTGCCCAATATTTAACTACTTAAGCACTTAAATATTGTAGCAATGTCTGGTCCTTGATCAGGTGCTCCATGAGATATTGTACTTGTCCTGGCGCCATGTTTTCCACCTTTGTTAACTCCACAACCCACGATGAGTCTTGTTTGGCATGTAATTTGACTATGTTTTGCAAGTTGACAAAGTCATCGAGTGTGCCGAATTCTAGAAGGTCGATGTCTCTCATTGCTCGATTGATCTTGGTCTAGATCTTTTCACACTCAGCCCACTTCTTTTAGATTTCCTAATGAGTTTCTTGGGCCATTCTCACCCAATATTCGACTAACTTCTTTATGCGGTTGATGTTGCTATCCCTGAGTACACGAATGTCGTTCTCTTTGACATCTTGGCCCAACTGAACTGCGCTGATGTAGTCGATCCTTTCCACATATTGTTGTGATTTCTCATACCATATTTCCATATCTTTGCATGTCTCCAGTGCCATGAGAGTGTCTTCTTGGAAATCAACTATCCCTGCAGTGAAAACGTGCCGCTCATTGGTGAATTTACTGTAAGCGTACTAGAATTCACTTCTCAAGAACACCGTGGACTATTTGGAGTTCTAATAATATTTATCCAAATGGTTTAGATGCTCCACCTCCTTCAATGCAGTGACCAACTCCTTTTCATCCTTCTTCTCTCTATCCAAGGTGGCATCCATGATTTCCATCCCTACGTCGATAAGTTCAAATGTCTTGGCATGCTCTGTGCTTATCAATTTCTCCTCTCTGGCGATGAGGATGGATTGATCTAGAGTAAGCCTCATATTCTTGGTGGTTCTCTTCAAAATGGATTTCCTTTTCCGATCATAGTGTTGGAAGATTTGTTGATGTCATTGATGTCAACCCTAGTCATGGGTTTTGAACCGCACGATTGATGAAGGTATTTGGACATGAAGGAAAATGCACATGCATATACAACACCCATGGATGGATAGTATACATCATGTTGTTTCTATTGGTATGTGGCATGTCACATGGATCCTCATGGTTGAAGACAAATGAATTTTTGAAGATGACAAAGTGAATTGAAGAAGGAAGTACATGTAGGCCCTGAAGATAATTAAAGAAAAGAATTACAAAATAAGAAAGTGTCAGGTTAGCCCTAATTTTAAAAGGAAGTGACATAAATGGTGTAAATGCACATCATTATACATTCATTTGATACAAGTTGAATTTCAGAGGAAATCGGAAGTAAAGAAGGTCATATTTCAAGGGAGGATGAAGTCTTTTGGTGATGTATTCTAAGGTATGTTATTTTTAGGTCATCTTACCATTTTTGCTATAAAAAAAATTTCTAGAACGATTCAGATGGTGAAATTGCTATGGTATTGAGAAGACATATCAAGGTACCTTTGGTAAAAAGTTCAGCTCTTGATTCGCTACAATTATGGAGATAAACTCTGTGGAAGACAGGGTTTGTGACCAGTCCTAAAGCTAGTCAATAAATAGGGTTTGTTCCGAGTAAAATAGTCATAACTTCTGCATCGAGAATCCAAATGAAGTGGAAGAAATTTCATTGGAAAGAGTACAGACTGTAGTGTCTTTTGTGCAATTTTCAGAATCGTATGTTAAATATTGAGCATGGGGCATTCTATGAAAGTTCACTCTTCTTAATAGACTGGAATTGAATAAAGTCTACCATTCTTTCTATAACTTGTTTTTGAGGAGGATTCAGAGAGTGAAACTTGGAGTAGTTTCAGAGAATACATTGAGTAATGTTATCTACAGGATTAGAGTACTCCAATAATTGAATAATTGAAGAAATTGAAGAAGTCTCGGGAAGTATTATCAGGTTCTATGTGATTATTGGTTGATGGTGATGATTTAATGTAAATTTTTATTATCTCTCATATATTCTTGGGTGGAAGTAAGGGAC
>JASDQU010284297.1:0-14518 GCA_032191745.1 Picea mariana
AGCCATGACCAAGTCATTCGAGCTTTCTATCAATGAGCACAAGATTAGAAGATCCCTTACCTCATCATCGAAGTCCACTTTTACAGAACTTAGTTGATTAGTAACCGTATTAAATTCATTTAAATGATCTGCAACAGACCCACCTTTTGACATCTTATCTCTTTATTAGAAATACTTTATTGGACACCAAGGGTTTTTCATACATTTTAGCCAACACATCCATTAGATCCTTCATTGTCTTTTCTTTCGAAATATTGAAAGCCACCGACGCTGCCAAGCTCAGTCGTATCATTCCTAGAGCCTTTCTGTCAAGAATCTCCCAATCTTCGTCCTTCATGGCCATCAGCTTCTTTGCTACTACCCTCAATGGTAGGAATAGATCCTTCTGATATAAATAATCTTCCATCTACATCTTCCATAACTAGTAGTTTTGGCCGTTAAATTTCTTGACCCTAAACTTTCCATCTTTCGACATTGCTCCCACTCGAACCAGGAACCCTCTTTTCCTACGAGTTACCTTCCGCTCTGATACCAGTTGTTAAAAAAACAATATTGTGGAGCAATAAAATAAAACAAATGTAGAAACAAAACACAGAAGATACACAATACAATAGAGACACAGATTTACATGGTTCACCCAGTGTGGGCTACGTCACCAGAGAAATTGTCAGGTCCTTCCTTTATTATTATCTAGCAAATGAAGGGATACAACCTACAACAAAACCTGTTGTAACTTCCTCTTATGTATCTCACAGTCTCCTATATCAAAATTCAATACTCGCCATAATGCATAGCCGCAATACATTTCCCTCATAACAGAGGGTTTCCTTCTAGGGAAAAAAACCCTAACATAATTTCTACCGTTAGATTTGCGACCTTATAATGAACGGTCCAGATTTACAATGAAATTACAATATACATTTACAAGGCAATTTTTCCTTCAAGGGCTTCACCCCTGAACCCCCATCAGGAGACACTGCCCCTGAACCCCCGCCGGGGGCTCGCTTGCCCCCGAACCCCCTAGCCAGGGGGGTAGCCCCCCTGGACCCCGCAGAGGGGGTACCCACCCTCTACACTCCCCCGCGTGAAAGAGTGTACATATGTATGGGGTGTAAATTCTTCATGGGGTATAAACACGGCTGAAAGCAAGGACCTCTGAATCAGAAAAATAATCAATCTACACAACCAACATTTCTTGTTCCAAATCATGATGTGTCGAATGTTTGCATTTGATTTTTTTTTTATTCTAACATCTAACCCTTATTTGTATATGAATTGCATGCATGTAGCTTTCTGTTTTTATTTCTTTGAATGCAGGCTAGCCTTGGGAGGATGTTTCTAGTCAGCGAAGCCTTCAAGGGAAGAGGATCATCATCAGACGCAGAGTAGAGGTACAATTACTTGATCCTTCTCATTTTTATTTTCTTGTATGAGTCTAGGGTATGTTTGGGGTAGTTAGAAAAATTATTTGACTATTAGATGGTTGTGATCTACCTACATTCTGAACTCTAGTGTAGTCTTAAGGGGTGTTTTTCCCACTAGAAGATATCTTCATCACCTTCCTCCACGTGGTCTTGTGTTTGACTCTTGTGTTAGAGGAGCTTCCTAGATTGAGTAATTACAAAGTGTATTTTTCACACCCTAGCACAAACACCTAAGTTAAGTTTTGGCTAGCTTTGGAGAGTTTACCTGTCCACACTTAATCCAAGGCCCTAGCCTAAGATTCTGGTGAACCCTAGAAAAAATGTTGCTAATATATTTTATATTAGCACGTTCTTTTTAAGGGCTTTTATTATTCAAGGAATGGAAGTGCAACTAATGTTGTTTGAGACTCATGAAAAAATGAAACTTATAAGAACACTGTCAAATAAAAATTTATTCTAATCCTTCAAATGAAAAGAGTTTCAAGGAAGAAAAACCATGAACAATCCTTCAAATATAAAGATGCAATATTTTTTCCTTTCCATGCAAAATGGACAATGCAACTTTCGAGTGAAACAAAAGAGAAAATGAAAGGATTTTCTTTCTTATTTTTCTTTTAAAATGATTTCAAGATGAGAAGAAAACACAAACCTATGATAATTATTTTTCTTTTTCAAATAACAATGCAAAGCAAATAAAAAGAAAGAAAAATACCTAAAAAACTAGGTTTTTCTTTTTATTTTCTTCCAATCAAAGCAAAACTAACAAAAGATGTTAAAAGAAACTGTAGAATACATGATTCATGTTAACAATAAGCCAATCAAGCTAGGAAACATAGAGATATGGATCCAAGTGTCTCAGAGGTTTGACACAAATCAGGCTAGTAACGCTAGAAGATTCACCCCCAATACACACTCTCCCAAATGCTTTGTCAGGATCAAGAGTGTATATCTCCATCACCTTCCTCCACGCGACCTCATGTTTGAATCTTTTGTTAGAGGAGCTTCTCAGATTGAGTAATTACAAAGTATATTTTTCACACCCTAGCACAGACACCTAAGTTAAGTTTTGGCTAGCCTTGGAGATTTTACCTCTCCACACCTAATGCAAGGCCCTAGCCTAAGCTACTGGTGAACCCTAGAAAAAGTGTTACTAATATATTTTAGATTAGCGCATTCCTTTTAAGGGCTTTTCTTACTCAAGGAACATAAGTGCAACTAATGTTGTTTGAGACTCGTGCAAAAATGAAACTTATAAGAACACTGGAAAATAAAACTTTACACTAATCCTTCAAATGAAAAGAGTTTTGAGGAAGAAAAAGAATGAACAATCCTTCAAATATAAAGAAGTAATGTTTTGTTTATTTCCATGGAAAATGCATAATGCAACTTTTGAGTGAAACAAAAGAGCAAATGAAATGATTTTCTTTCTTATTTTTCTTTTAAAATGCTTTCAAGATGAGAAGAAAACACAACCCTATGCTAATTATTTTTCTTTTTCAAATAACAATGCAAAGCAAATGAAAAGAAAGAAAAATACCTAAAAAACTAGGTTTTTATTTTTATTTTCTTCCAAACAATGAAGAACTAATAAAAGATGCTAAAAAAAACTGCAGAATACATGATTCATGCTAACGATAAGCCAAGAAATCTAGGAAACATAGAGAGAAAGGTCCAAGTGTCTCAGAGGTTTGACACAAGTCGGGCCAGTAACACTACATGATTCACCCCCAATACACACTCTCCACACCTAATCTAAGGCCCTAGCCTAAGCCACTGTGAACCCTAGAAAAAGTGTTACTAATATATTTTAGATGAACGCATCGTTTTAAGGGATTTTCTTACTCAAGGAACATAAGTGAAACTGATGTTGTTTGAGACTCATGCAAAAATGAAACTTATAAGAACACTGGAAAATAAAACTTTACACTAATCCTTCAAATGAAAAGAGTTTCAAGGAAGAAAAAACATGAACGATCCTTCAAATATAAAGATGCAATCTGTTTTCCTTTCCATGCAAAATGCACAATGAAACTTTCGAGTGAAACACAAGAGAAAATGAAAGGATTTTCTTTCTTATTTTTCTTTTAAAATGCTTTCAAGATGAGAAAAAGACCTAAAAACTAGGTTTTTATTTTTATTTTCTTCCAGTCAAAGAAGAAATAACAAAAGATGCTAAAAGAAACTACAAAATACATGATTCAAGCTAGCAATAAGCCAAAAAAATCTAGGAAACACAGAGAGACAAGAGGTTTTTTTTTTTTTTTTTCATAAAAAATATGAGCCTGCAAATTGCCTCAACCCCAAACAACGGAGGCTTTTGGAACTCTGGAAGACCTAGGAACCACAAGTTTCTAGTAGGAAAAGGAAAATATTTTGAAAAAAATCTCCAAACAATAGAGATGCGTGCTATGAACGACCATCCTGCATATGTATGTTGGTTGTATACAATGCAGAACATGTATGTATGCGTGTTGTATAGAGAACAAGGCGCATACACCTCAGTAAATTTTCAAAAAAAGAAAAAGTTTGGACAAACAAATTGGGAAAGGGAAGTTGGTAGGTACATGGAAGGTGACCAGAGACCCAACCTGACTTAGAACACTCATAAAGATAAAAAATAAACTGAAAAAACCAAATATAACCAAAATCTCCCACCAAGACCCTAAAGAGACTCCCCAGTGGAGTCATGAATTCTGCTAGCGGGGAAAATCCCCCTATTACTATATTGGGTCAGACTATAGGAAGGGAATTGATCTCCCTTAAAAGACAATCCTATTTATAAACTACCCCAAACAATATGAAATTAAAAGATAAGAGAAGGAAAAGAGGGTGTACCTTAGGTCCTTTCGGTTGATTTAGACCTCCTTCTCCTTTGTAGTTTCTCAGACTACTGGTCTCCTCCCATAGATGACCTACAAACAATTACGAAAACAAATATACAAGATACTCTATCTTTACTTATCAGTGATAGAGTTCAGATACAAATGTGACTGCATTAATCAAATAAGCACAAAAACACAATATTTGGGACATAAACATAATTCTTTTATTCATATGTGAATATTACAAAAGTTGCAACCTTCTCATTGGAATATGCTCCGCGAACCTGTTTCGAGATCATCTTACTGCTGCTCTAGGTGCATCATTCTCGTAATACCTCTCGCAGTCAACTGATATTCTTGGGAAGTAAGGAAGGGATTGTATAGGGAGAGGGATGGAGGGGAATGTTGAGGCCAAATCTCATAAAGAGATGCAAAGCTTGGGCTAAAAGGGGAAGGGATTTTGGAAGATTGTATATGTTCGAATGCTTGATATTGGAATGGGAACCCAAGATATCCTTTTATATGGAAAAAGGATAATTATTTGGTTTAGGAGCAGGCTACAATGGGCGAATTGGTTGGGAAACCATCGATAACATGTAAACTTCACCGAATTCCTTGCAACTTTTTATTTTTTGCAACTTTTGGAGGTAAACGTAGTCTGTATAGCATGCATCTCATGTATGTACATGAGATATCTAGTATGCACCTTGCATGTGTATGCGGGAAGTAGTGCAGTAGGGAATGTACATGCTCGAAAAAATGGTTTTTTAAAGAGAGATCCTCAACAGTAATTTGGAAATTTGAGTAAGTAGAAATTCCAATGCCATATATGCATAGGTAGGGAATTTTTGGGATATAACAATGGTGCAACATAATCTTCTAACTCTAGTTGAGGTCCTTCTACTTTTCTTTCTCCTTCTATTTCTGTGATGTTGATATCACACAATTTTTCTTATGTTGGATCCTCTTTTGCAATGTGATAATAGTGCAATAATTGTCCGGCTATCTGTCTGTTCTGAATTTGATAAGCTATAACAATCTCAAATTCCAGCTCTACAAATATCCTATCTCTTACTACCTTCATTTTTGTATCTACCATGGGTTTCTCATGCTCAAATGAAAATGTAATAATGAATTTTTGCAGCATTTCCTCCCAACTGGAAGTTCCTCTGTGCAGTTCCAGCTTTGTGTACTAGTTCCTTAGGATGGCTTTTAGTGTGTGAATCAAATGATGTGGCCATTCTTCTAGTGGTACCAATATCCATTGGACCATGCAACTATCTAAGTGTTCTCTAGCTTGTCCAATTCCATCGTACTTCTCCAAGTATCTACTTTCCTTCCCTGTGATGAATCTAATGTGCAGTAACCTCTTGCATTGATACCAATTCTTAATATTCTCCTTATGTGCACTCCACCAATGTGAAAGTGTTTCTTTCAATGCCATATGTAAGACTAATAATCTTTGATTCTCCATAGAATCTAGTTCAAAATTCCTTAAAAATTCTTCCAAATCATTCTGACCATGAAAAGTAGGAGGTTTTCTTACCATTGATCCAATCCACCTCAGTTCACGGGTCATCCTAACACATCTTCTGGTAGATAACTTATGTAATCATTTTTTACAGTTCTCCAGACTAGTGTCAGAGTTTGATTCACATGAACTAATGCTTATCTAGCTCAACATTCCATCTACAGTAGGGTTAATATAGTCCTTTGCTCTTGCGGTAGTTCTGTAAAACTGATTTACCTCATCTGAAATGAAGTTTTCTGTCATAGGTTCAATGTATCTTCAACCCTCTAAGGTATCCAAGGGTGTTATGTGTAATATCCCTAGGCTGAATTCAATTGTAAATGTAAATGAAAATGTACTTAAGATGGTGAGTTGTTTGAAATCATTTTTGTATGCACCTTCAATGGCATAGTGTACACAAGTACTGCACACTAGAATGATGAAGTGTGCACATTCCAGGATACCGCGTGCAACAAACTTAAGTGAATGTGATTTTGAGGCGAGGGAGACTTTGTGTATATGTTGTGTTTTATAGGTTGGTGAGATATTTATTATAACCTAGGGGGATTATGTTTTGGATTAGGCCAAATATCCTAGATTCTAAATTCCAGTGAGACTACTTTTGTATATGTCTTACCTTTTAGCACTAGGAATCACCCTTAGATTGCATGGAAGGTAAGCCTAGTACCCATCAGGTTATGTGTAAATGTAAATGAGTTTTTAAGGGGTCAAATGGATAAGAATCAAGATGATAACGTTCTAACTCAGAAATATGGGCTAGCATGCACAAACAATTGAGGTCTTGACTAAATTCAATCAGTAAGTGGGAGTAAAGGTGAACAAAGGGAAGAATTTGGTGAGAAGAATGTAGAGGTTTCTATACACATTAGGTCTGAAGAAACCTAAGGAAGAAAAACTCTAACACAAGATCTTCTTGAGTTCAAATTTTAAGGACAGTAAAGAAACATCACAATAATGTTATAATCAAACATTCATCATAATATCACCACAACAATCCATGTGAATCATTCAAGCATGAATACTTTCACATCAGAGGAAAATAAGCTGGAATAAGAAAGATGATTTCTATTAACCAAGATATCTCAAAAAAAGTACATAACCAGTTCACAACAACTTCATCAAAATATTACAGCATAAGGGATCCTAGCTCAACCATTCAAACCTAATAAAGAATTTAGACTATATATTTATAACAAAAGGGGAGGCAACAACTCAAGGTGCGAGATGGCCTTCTTCCCATGAAAATCTCCAATTAGTTATTCCATCTAACAACTTAAACTAACAACTGTGCTATAAAAGGGGAAAATGTTCGCCACTGATCCAACCAATCTTTCAACTAACTTGATCTTCCTTTGATGCGCAAATCCTTGCCTACCAAGTGTCCTTCAGGGGGGCATGTAACTGTCATCATGCTACCAAATGTTATTTCTGGAATTCTCCACATCATCAGTTATTCATAAAGATGCTAATTCGACCCCCCTTGATTCTTGGTACCTGTTGGTAGCATCATTTGGTGGCACTCTGAGAAGAGAGAATTTGTAGCACCTTCACCAAATTCCCTTTGATTCTATAGTGCAACCTCCAAAATAGGCATGTCAAATGGGTAGCGCCAAGCCTGTGTGCCTCTGCGCAGAATTCGACCTCTATCAAAATTTTGGTAGTTCCCGTCTGTGTAATTTACCCTCTGCTTAAAATTTTGGTAGCGCCCGCACATGTGTCTGAGTGCAATTTGGTAGCACCATCATAATTCGCAGCTACATCAGTTCAACATTTACGGATTTGGTATCACCTCTCAGGTAGTTAGCAACAATGTGGATAACAGACTGATAGAACATGAAAACTAGACAATTCCGTAGTGCCATAGCGCTACAGAATGTCTGCACTACTACTGTTGAAGAGATTAATTCTTTGAAAAAACCAAAAACTCTAAGCATTAAGCATTAGAATTCTGTATAGAATGTGTATGTTGTAGATGTAGTATTTCCTTAATTACTTATCTTTGAAAAAAGGGGCCATCTTAAAAAATGGAGCTCACCTTTCACCAATTACTTCATTAACCTGACACTCCTTGTAGAAGGAGGACTTCCCTTTGGCACAACAATATTCTCCCCTTTACTAGTAAAAGGATTATTCACTAGAACTATGCTCTCCTTGGCTGTTGGTTTCTCCTTTTCAATAGCAGCTTCAACCAATACATTCAAATTCCTTTGAGCCATTTCATATTGTAAGAGTTGCAATTCTTCTTTGAGCTTTCTGTTCTAAGATTGAAAGTCTTTATTTTTCCTATATAGGTTCTTTAGTTTCTTATGAAGAGGTTGGTCTCTTCTTGCTACAAATATTGCTAGGTCAAGAGTGTGGTTGTATCCATCCATGAGTTCTTTCATCTTAACCCTGTCAGACATGCATTCTTCTTTCAAATGAGCCACCTCCTTCCTATCATCCCTGAGTTTACTGATCAATATTTTGAATGTCTGGATGCTAGGTGGAGTAGTGATGTGAACAGTCTAAACATGATTTTTTATGGCTTCCTCTTCCTTTTTCAAAAGGATTACTTCTTCTATCGCAATAGGCTTCTCAATATCTTTTCCCTTATCTTTCTTCTTCTTTAGAGTGGAGACCATTGGTAGGACTTGTTCTTCAACAACCTCTTTAAGAGCTGATGACCTTGAGAAAGGCCTTCTGACCTTGGTGCTAACTGTTGAATGAGATGAAGAGAAGTATAGCTTCTTCCCTTTCTTTGTTGTAGTTTTAGTAGAGGAGGGGACCTCTTCTAATAATGGTGTAGGAGGGGGTGAAAGGTCTCTCTGTGGAGAATGATAGGTCTCCTCATCAGTTCTTGAAACCTCCTTGATGGCTTCTTGATCTTGAACATGAACTCTACTCTTTCTTTTCTTGCTAGTACCTATTTGAGTAGCACTGTGGATGGCAAAGGACTTGCTATCTATGACTGAGCAGTAGTTGCTATGTCCAATTAAGCAGCAATAATGAAGTGTTCCCATGAGATATTAATTTTTCTCATCTCTTCAAAAACCAACATTCTAATCAACCCAGAATGAAATATGCTAGTATCCAAAACCTTTGACTTCTATTGAACCCTGTCTGACATCTTGGCTATGCTCCTTAGAAAATATAAGGGATTTTTCATTTAAATTTTGCCAGTAAAATGCAGAAGAAGCCTTATATGGTACTGGTACAGTGTATTGAACCTCCTATCACACGTGAAGTACCTATGAATAAGCCTCAATATTTTATCAAATTCTCCAACCATATGATTTCTTGGAACCCCTTTGGAAATATTTTCAATTTGATATTCATGCTTAAGGAAGTCTTTGGCATAGGCTGCATCCAAGGCCATGGATTTAAACCAAATCTCACCTGTGATAGGGATCCCTGTAGCAACTGAAATAGAGGTCTCAGAAACCTCAAATTCTAGGTCCCCTACCTTGGTCTTCAGGCCATCAAAATGTAAGGAAAAATTCCTTGTCACCTCAGGATGACCTCTTTGCATATTTTGGCAGAAAGTGAGGCAACCCACCCTTCGAAAACATTCTCTAGCCATGGGCTCTGCCTCGAATAGATGCATGTTTGCAAGTTCAGTTCTAACCACATTACCTCCCTTGTGTGACCTCTTCTTCAAAGGAGTCTCCATGGATTAGGGTGAAATATTAAGAGCTATGGAGTGGTTATGACCAGCAGAATTAAAGAGTCGGACTTCAACTGAAAAGTGGCTGCCCTTTTACAGGAATTTTCCCTACTTTAGACTGGTTTCTAGCTTAGTAAACACTGACCGTGAAAATCCCTTCCTTGATTTTGTACAGATATGAGCATTGAGGAAAAACATATGATGAAGGGATACCCTGTGATTATCTTTGAAAGTGGGTCAAAAACAGTCCAAGTCAGCAGGTGGAGGAGGCAAGGTAAAAAAAAATGTCATTTCAGTAGCGTTTTCTTGGTAGCACACTGCGCATGCAAAAGATAAAACTTGCTTGGACATAGAGATGTAATGAGCAATGGTAGGAAGATGTATTAAGACCAATAAACATGTGATGGTATTTGCAGGTTTGAGTGGAGGGAAAACTGATAGGATGGCATGAGGAAAATATCTCCTCCAACTATGCAGGAATGATAGCAACCAAAACTCTGAAGTTCATCCTATTTGGGAGTTCGTCATTCAAGAAAATTGGAGTGTGTTGATGCAAAATCTCCCAAAGTCCCGAAGTGACTTGGCCTGTTGATGTCACCCGATATGACATGGACACGTAGGCTATGTGCCACGTGGCAGTGACTTATGTACTTTCAAATATTGAAATTCTAGTTAAAACGTGACACATCTCACCCATCTGATTGGGCCACATGTCTGTTTTTAGTATTCCACCATGTGGCACTTTTCTTGAGCATGGTTAGTGGGTGCCTTGATGGTCACAGTGGACGCGTGGCGCCAGATCCTGTAGTCTGGAAACTTGGAACTCCAAAGGAACATGGTCAAAAAGTGTTTAAGAATGAAACTCCCAAAGGCTCAAAGGCCAGAGTATATCTCAATTGTTGGTCAGAGTGGACACGTAGTGCTAGATCCTGTAGTCCATAGACTTGGCACTCTAAAGGAACTTTCTCAACACGTTTTTAAGAATGAAAACTCCTAAAGGCTCGAAGGATGGAGTATATATCAACCATTGGTCACAGTGGATGCATGGCGCTAGATCCTGTAGTCCAGAGACTTAGCACTCTAGAGGAATTGTGTTCAAGTGCAAAGAATCCCAAAGGCCCGAAGGTCAGATTATACCTCGAATTTTGATCATAGAGGACACGTGGCAACATATGTAGTAGTCAAGAGAATTGACACTCCAAAATATTGAGAGTATGGACAGTCCAGAATTCCAGAAGCTTGGAGTCCCTGAGTTGATCTTGGTCATTGGTTATCAAAAGGGCACGGACAATTGATGTGTTTTTTGTAAATTCTCCATTCCAACACTCTGATAGATCTATGCAAAAGTAATTTGAAAACTACCGAGGACGAAGTCCCAGAGTTGATCGTGGTTGTTGGTTATCAAAAAAAAACCGTGGACCGTTGATCCACCATCCTTCGTGAGTTCACAATTGGCACTCTGGTGAATTGATAGTTGGAGTTGCATGAATATTTAGAGCTCCGAAGTTTCGAAGTCGGAGGCCCGAAGTTCTGAATAAGTGCCTATCATCCTAGTTCTCGGCCACATCCCATGGTCACATAAATTGGGGGCTGAGGAAAAAAAGGGCTAGTAACCGAAAGTGAATTGGATAACAAAACATGGCTTGGAGATAGAGGTGTGGGGATTCTTGATCGACCAAGACCCATAGAAAATGGAGTATGATATTTTTTATTTTTGAATTGGATTGGCTTATGTTATTATGGAAAATTATTAAAGATCGATAACCTGACAAAGTTTGGTTGACTGCACATTTTGTAGATTTAGCAATTATCAGAACTGAACAGGATTTTCACATAGTGCAGAGAAATGGAGGAGGCACAGGAGGTTTATAGTCAAGAGGATTAATTTATAGGAATGGATGTCCATTTGGGATTTGAAGGAACAAAATCCAATGGGAATGGAGAAGAAATATATAAATACATGGGCATGATGAAAATCATTAAAATTTTTCAAAAATATGTCCAAATTCACTAGGTAGATAACAAAAGGCTTAAGAGATCCAAAGAGAAATAGGAAGACTTCAATATGAAGTTAATGTGTATCCTAGAAAGAATTGAAAAGAATTGGATACGAAAAGTGGATCCAACAAATCAGGGAGCCACATGTCCCCTGATGAGGAAAGAAGAGAAAGAAGTGGTAACAGATATCACCAACACTTTCAAAGGCATTCCAAAATGAGACCACACAACAATTCAATTCCCCCTCCTACCAGAAAGAATATGATCTCTAAAGTGGATGAACTGAAGGGTGAAATTCATAATATCAAACCTCCTACTTTTGATGGAGAGCACCAAAAAGATGAAGATGCTGAGACATGGCTACTTGGCATGAGGAAATATTTCCAATTGCATAATTATTCCTCTCATGCTGAAGGAAGAATCACAATCTATCAGATGAAAGGAAAATAATCCATGTCGTGGGATCAACATGTGCAAGTGTGGCACATTAGAGAGAAGAATGTGACATGGAAGGACTTAAAGAGACATTTTGAAAAGAAGTACTTAACCAAGAGATACTATGAAAAAAAGATGAAAGAGTTCTTTGAACTTAAATTGGGCAACATGACAATAGATGAGTATGAAAGGAGATTTTCTGAGTTGTTGAAGTATGTCTCTTTCATTAAGGATGAGACAGTTAAGATCCATGGATATGTGAGTAGGCTGCCATATTTTATCAGTGACAAAATCCAGTATGATGACCCTAAAACTATGGAAAAAACCATAAGGAGGGAAAAGTGTTTAAATGATCAGCATAAGGGAAATCCTACTTTCCAAAGATCTTGGGAAGACAAGAGGAAGTTTAAGAGGGAGAATAGGTAGAAGGGGAACAAGCCACCATTTTTCTAAAATAGTCCTCAAGGACAACCAATTTTGAGAGAGCCTAGGATGGCTGAAGTAGGTGGGAAAAGGCCAAGGCATACACCTATGCAATGTTGGGGTTGTAAAGGAGATACTAAGTATATATATTTCCCTCACACAAAGGACAAGGTGAGATTTTTTCACCATGTTCAGCAAGCAGAAACAGTGGAGGACATGGGAAAAAGAGTACCAAGGATCTATGCATCCCTAGACAACAAGCAAGCTGAGTTTCAATCACACATGATTGAAGTTGAAGGTATGATCAATAACCATGCCTTTACTATTTTAATTTATTCAGGGGCTAGTCATAGCTATATAGATCCTAAGGTAGTGGAAATATTCCAATTGCGAAGAAGCAAGCATGGGAAATATTGGATGGTGCAACTGGCTACAGGATCCAAGAGAAAGGTTGTTGAGTTAGTTAAATCATGTCCAGTGGGCATGAATGGACTGAGTATCAAGGAAGATTTGAACATCTTGCCTTTGGGATCATATGACTACCTAATTGGTATGGATTGGTTGGAACAAAACCATGCCATATTAGATTGTCATAACAAGGCATTAACTTGCCTGGATGAGGAAGGAAATTGGAGAGCAGTCCAAGGAATTTCCTAAGCAGTTACTGTCCGGGAAATATTAGCAATACAGCTGAAGAAGTGTTACAGGAAGGGCTGTCAAATATTTGTATCCCATATGGATGAAGCACCTAAGGATAAGGTGCCAAAATTGGAGGATCATTCAGCCCTGAAATATTTTGACGATGTGTTTAAGGAGATACCAGGGCTACCCCTAAAGAGAGATATTGATTTCTCTATAAATTTTATGCCTGAGGCAACTCCAGTATCAAAGAATCCCTACTAGATGAGCACACTGGAACTAAAAGAACGGAAATACATATGCCCAAGTGTGTCATCTTGGGGTGCCCCAGTGTTACTTGTGAATAAGAAAGATGGAACCTTGAGATTGTGCATTGACTTCAGGAAGTTAAATAAAGTAACTATAAAAAGAAAGTATCCTCTACCAATGATTGATGATCTCTTCGATCAGTTGAAGGATGCAAGGATATTTTCAAAAATAGATCACAGATCAGGATACCATCAAGTAAGGATTAAAGATGAAGACATCAAGAATACTGCCTTCAAGACAAGGTATGGTCATTATGAGTTCATAGTGGTTCCATTTGGGTTATCAAATGCACCAATTGTTTTCAAGTGCTTAATTAATGGTGTTTTTCGAGAATATTTAGACATCCTTGTATATTCCAAGATGGAATAAGAGAATGAGAAACACTTGAGGATGGTGTTACATGTGATAAGAGAGCACCAATTGTTTGCTAAATTGAGCAAGTGCTCATTTTTCCAAAATCAAATTCACTATTTGGGGCATATAATATCCGAAGAGGGAATATTAGTAGACCCCGAAAAGATTGAATGTGATAAGGGGTGGATAGCACCTAGGAATGTGACAAAAGTCAGATCCTTAATGGGTCTAGCTGGCTACTATCAAAGATTCATTGTAGGATTTTCAAGGATTTCTCAACCAATCACTTCCTTGCAAAGAAAAGGGGTAAAATTTCAATGGACAGAAGAATGTGAAAAGATCTTCCATGAATTGAATCAGTTGTTAACCAGTGCTCCAATTCTGATGATTTCATATTTGAATGAAGAGTTCGTGGTTTGCATAGATGCATGCAAAGAAGGAATGGGGGAGTCCTCAGTCAAAATGGGTTTGTGATATGTTTTGAATCTAGGAAATTGAAAGAGTATGAAAGCATCTACGCCACTCATGATTTGAAGTTGGCATCCATAGTACACACTTTAAATAAATGGAGAGACTACCTCATGGGAAAGAGGTTTGAGTTGAGGAAAGACCATAATGGTCTGAAATATTTGTTTGATCAACCTACTTTAAACTTGAGGCAGAGAATATGATTGGGATTCCTATGTGAGTATGACTTTGATATCAAGCACATCAAAGGAAAAGAGAACAAAGTGGATGATTCACTTAGAAGGAGAGTGCATGAACTACATGCTACAACCATCAACATGTATCAAACGAATCTTAAAGACTGAATTTTGGAAGATGCAAAAGTAGATTTGCAGTACATGGAAATGGTAACAAAGTTACAACAAGGTAAGATGTTACAGAAAATAGAATATTATAGATTGGTAGTTGATGGAATACTCATGTACAGGAACAA
>JASDQU010284298.1:0-14390 GCA_032191745.1 Picea mariana
AACTATCTAACATATCTAAAAACATTATTTTCAATACTAAATTATTAATATTACATATTGATAATTTATAACATATTATCAATAAACATAGTAAACATGCACCTTTATAAAGTATGGACATGATATTTTATAGAGCATATGCAGATACCTCATTCCATACTCAGGCACTTTTTCGATTGCGGGTTCTTGGATTGGCGGGCTGAAAATTGAGCCTCTATTGTTCTGTGTCCTACAAATACCACCTACACTTCCGCGATATACAAATTGACAGGCGGACTTGCGAGTTGGTTGGTCCATATTGCAGAATTTAATTAGACAAGAAAGTTTGTACAATCTGGTTGGCCGAGTGATATAAAAGTATTCCGACAAATGGGCAATACATGGTAAACATGTACTTTTATAAAGCATGGACATGAGATTTCTTAGAACATATGCAAATCCCTCATTCCATACTTGGGCACTTTTTGGATCGCGAGTTCACGACTTGGCGGGCTGAAAATTGAGTATCTATTGTTCCGTGTCCTACAAATAGCACCTAAACTTCCGCGATATACAAATTGACAGCCGGACTTGCGGAGACGAGTCTCTATCTAAAGTATGGACATGAGATTTTATAGAGCATATGCAGATCCCTCATTCCATACATAGCCACTTTTTTGATTGCGGGTTCGCGGCCTGGCGGTTTGAAAATAGAGTCTCTATTGTTCCATGTCCTACAAATAACACCCAGACTTTCATGGTATACAAATTGACAGGAGGACCTACGGGCTGCTTGGCTGAATATTGCATTTGTATTGTTCTAGAACATATGCGGATCCCTCATTCCATACTTGGGCACTTTTTGGATCGCGGGTTCGCGACCTGGTGGGATGAAAATTAAGTATCTATTGTTCGGTGTCCTACAAATAGCACCTAGACTTCTGTGATATACAAATTGACAGGTGGTCCAGGCACTTTTTGGATCACGGGTTCGCAGCCTGGCGGGCTGAAAATTGAGTATCTATTTTTTTGTGGCCTACAAATAGCACCTACACTTCCGCGATATACAAATTGACAGCCGAACTTGCGTAGATGACTCTCTATATAAAGTATGGACATGAGATTTTATAGAGCATATGCGAATCCCTCATTCCATACTTAGGCACTTTTTCGATTGTGGATTCGCGGCTTGACGGGCTGAAAATAAAGTCTCAATTGTTCTGTGTCCTACAAATAACACCCGGACTTCTGCGATATACAAATTGACAGGAGGATCTACAGGCTGCTTGGTTGATCATTGCATTTGTATTGTTCTAGAACATATGTGGATCCCTCATTCCATACTTGGGCACTTTTTAGATCGCGTGTTCGTGGCCTGGAGGGCTGAAAATTAAGTATCTATTGTTCAGTGTCCTACAAATAGCACCTAGACTTCTGCGATATACAAATTGACAGGCGGTCCAGACACTTTTTGGGCCGTGGGCTGAAAATTGAGTATCTATTGTTCCGTGTCCTACAAATAGCACCTAAAGTTCCACGATTTACAAATTGACAGCCGGACTTGCGAAGATGAGTCTCTATATAAAGTATGGACATGAGATTTTATAGAGCATATGCGGATCCCTCATTCCATACTTCGCCACTTTTTTGATCGTGGGTTCGCGGCCTGGTGGGCTGAAAATAGAGTCTCTATTGTTCCATGTCCTACAAATAACACCCAGACTTCCGAGATATACAAATTGACAGGAGGATCTACGAGTTGCTTGGCTCAACGTTGCATTTGTATTGTTCTAGAACATATGCGGATCCCTCATTCCATACTTGGGGGCACTTTTTGGATCGCGGGTTCGCAGCCTGGCGGGCTAAAAAATAAGAATCTATTGTTCAGTGTCCTACAAATAGCATCTAGACTTCCGCGATATACAAATTGACAGGCGCTCCATGCACTTTTTGGATCGTGGGTTCGCGATCTAGCGGGTTGAAAATTGAGTATCAGCCAGACTTGCGGAGATATACAAATAACACCTAGACTTCCGCGATATACAAATTAACATGCGGACTTGTGGACATGAGTCTCTATATAAAGTATGGACATGAGATTTTATAGAGCATATGCAGAGTCTCTATATGGACATGAGTCTCAACATTGCAGTTTCATTGTTTCGTGTTCTCCAAATTGCACTCAGAGTTCCACAATATACAAATTGACAGATGGACTTAAGGGCTGGCGGGTTCAAGTTTGCCATTGTTTACAGATGCTAATCCCTCTCAACTATCTAACATATCTAAAAACATAATTTTCAATACTATATTATTAATATTAAATTTTGATATTGCAGAATTTAATTAGATGAAAAAGTTTTTGCAATCTGGTCGAGCGACTAATATAAAAGTTTTTCGACAAACGAGCAATGCATAGTAAACATGTACTTTCAGAAACTATGGACAAGAGATTTTATAGAGCATATGCAGATCCCTCATTCGATATTTAGCCACTTTTTTTTATCAGGGGCTCTCGGCCTGGCTGGCTGAACATTGCACTTTCATTGTTCTGTATCTTCCAAATAACACTCGGACTTCTGCGGTACGCAGATTGACAGATGGACTCGAGGGTTGGTAGGTTCAAATTTGCCATTGTTTACAGATGGCAATGCCTATCAACTACCTAACATATCTAAAAAAATTAATTTCAATACTAAATTATTAATATTACATATTGATGTTGCAGAATTTAAGTAGACGACGAAGTTTGTCAATTTTGCTGGATGGACTGATATAAAAGTTTTCCGACAAACGAGAAATACATAGTAAACATGTACTTTTATAAAGTATGGACATGATATTTTATACAACATATGCGGATTCCTTATTTCATACTTAGGAACTTTTTGGATGGTGGGTTCGCGGCCTGGCGGGCTGAAAATTGAGGTTTTATTGTTCCGTGGCCTACAAACAACACTCAGAGACTCCGATAAACTATCTAAAAATTCCATTGTTTACAGATGCTAATCGCTATCAACTATCTAACATATCTAAAAACATTATTTTCAATACTAAATTATTAATATTAATTTTTGATATTGCAGAATTTAATTAGATGAGGAAGTTTGTACAATCTAGTCAGGCCACTGATATAAAAGTTTTCAGAGAAATGAGCAATACATAGTAAACATGTACTTTTATAAACAAACAATATTGTAACTTCAAATGCAATCCTCTAACAATTTTGCATGCAACTATTTTCTTTCATGGCAGGACTGGAGCAACAACAAAATCTCACAGAATAACAGATATTGACCTCGGTAGACATGGAAAATAACACAACTGCATGTATACCTGTGGGTGTAGGGGATGAACACCGTAAAGTGCCCCAAATAAACAATAATAATCCAAAAAAAAGGAAAAAATAAAATCTCCAACAACCGTTGCTACACCCCAACCCTGCAAGGCCGAATCAAACAAAAGAAAACAACTAGGAGCAAATTTTGGCGGGTTCAAAATTGCAATTGTTTAGGGATGCTCATCCTATCTAACTTTATCTAAAAACATTATTTTCAAATACTAAATTATTAATATTAACTATTATTTGTTCATTCAAATTATTCTAGGATATTAATTTTACCAAGTTCAACAAATAAGAAAAATGGACAGTTGGAGTTCCACAGTATACAGATTGACAGACAAAGCAGATAACCAATAACTAACCATACTTTAAATAGGCCGCAAGCAAGTTTCCAGAAGGTTCCATAGAGCAGAACCCATCGAACTTTGCACCAAACAATTTGATATACAAAGAAAAGACGTCATTACATTCGTTTTCTCTTTCATCTGATATATGTTCCCAGTAGGAAATAACTAGGGCCATGCGATATATGGGGATTACAGAGATATGGACCAAGTCCAACGAACATTCATCTGGATGTTGAACAAATATTACAGAGACACATGAGGTATTTTTGTTTCCTGCCAAAATTTCATATATTTTATTTTTTCCGCTTCTTCCACTGATATGAAAAATTGCATTGTCCTCATTTAAGATGAATTTGCTCTGTATCCAAAGCTGCTGCAACATGTACACACTGCTTGACTTTTTCTGTAGATACATTTCATACGACAACTCTGCCAACTCAGGAAGCACATTTTGTAACATAGGCTGTCTAACTGTACAATGCACGGTTGTGTTGCCCACTGTTTGGATAACAACATTGACACAATGTCCATATATATATGGATGTTTTCACCGCATCGCAGATAATCAATCATATCATCACTTATTAAAGTGGAGGCAGAAGCAACGGAATTGCAGTTTGCACATACAGGCTCAAAGGGGGTCGAGTACACATTGGATGCAACTAAAAGATCTTCAACCTGGGAAAGTGAGCAAAGGGATTAATACATTGAAGAATATAATACACAACTGCACCCTCCCTCCCCTTTAAAAAAATAAAAAAAAACTAAACAGGCGCAAAAATTTGTTGAAGGCTATTTCTATAAGCAAAGTGAGGATGGTTTTGTGGATGTATATGCACAACAGTTGTAGAGCTAGATAGTTTCTTCAGATCCTCTACTATATCTGCTCGCAACTCTGTTACAAATGTTTTTTGGGTTGTCCGAAAGATCCTTTCTCTAGTATCCCTCTTCTTTCTTATATTTTTGAACAACATAAGTGGAATCTGCCCTCTATGCAATTGCTGTTCTATTGACGAAAACAAATCTGAGTACATATCAAACAATTGTAGCTGCAATATGGAACAGTGCAATATTTGTGTAACTTATCCAACATACATGAAGATGCGAAAGTAAAGGACAAAACTGAATATGAAAAGCGATACCTTTGCCTTGTCGCTGTCCAACTCGCCATCCTTTATATGGAGAATGTGTTGCAAGCCAAATTTTCTCGCCAGTGTGACAACAGCCCCAATCGTTCCAATTGGGTAAACATTAGTGCTCTGTGCAAGCTGGCTGATAGTCGAGTCCGGGACGAAACGATATTCTGAACAAACAACAAGAATTTTTTCCACAATGCTTGTTTTGTTCAGCGAAATAATTCGATCGCAATCACCATGGTCATATACTGTTTTGGGAAATATATTAAAATTTGTAATGGATATCCCATTACGCGGCAATATCTTTTTTGCATGTTTCTGGACAAGTTGTGGAGGAACAGTCAGTGTCACTGTCATCATGGCATCCTTGTCTGTCATGTTAGCATGCATAATGGATCTACTTTTGTTTGCCTTGTCCAAGTAGGTGCTATAGACAACCATTATGTCCCCGACAAACACTTGTCCACTTTGGCGGCTGTTCAAGGCCTCTATTGACAAAACTTTGGATGTTACAACTCTAGACCTGATGAAATTTTTTGAACAGGAAAACTAAAGTAAATGGTAGTGTGCTACAAGTACACACATAGTTTTTGACGAACTATGGAGCCACAATTTTGCAACCACACCTCTTAGTCTGCGGAACATGCAGAACGTTCGTCGTCTCACTTGTACTTGTTGATACCTCTTGCAAGCTGCAAACCATGCATTATAGATGGCATCAACATATCCACTATGCCATAGATGAATATACAACCTAGGAAATCTATTTAGTAAAAATAGTAAGAGCAGAGCGTATGTATATTTACCTTTGGCCTTGTCGGTCTGCCGATGTCTGGGTTGACTGACTGCTCATGGCCGTGTCACTAGTCCAACTTTTTATGATGCAAGCATGTGCAGATGAACATCAGGACTAAACAAGCATATGCATTGTATATTGTCCATTGGAAGGACAAAAATAACTGAAAAACTGTATGCATCTGAATTTTTTAACTGGAGTAATGTTTAACAGTAAACAAGGCGTGAGCGCGGGGCACCATGGCCAATCTATATATCGCGGACCCCCGGAAGCCAAGGGAGCAATCTTCAACCTGCCAGCCTGGCACCCATAATCGAGAAAGTGGGTAACTATGGAATAAGGTAGGAGCAGGACCACATATGTCAAACTGTTAGTCCTCCAACTGACGCATGAAGGAATTTTCGGAAAGCACACTAAGCAGATGAATTAGAAAACAAAAGGGATAATAGATAATGGGAAAAGTAGAAATAGGGAGAGTAGAAAGGCCCATTACTGTGAAGTGATCGTTTTCAAGTCTAATATTATGTATCTCCACCTGGATTGTATATTTAATTTACTAGCACACTTGGTATACCTTTTAGAATATTGTACCACAACATCCTCTGCTGTTGCACAGCCGATGTCATCTCCCTATCCAAGCAACCTGTTTTTTCCAAGGAAACAACGTTGAAGATGCAATGGACACGAAGGCAAGTTAGTATGAAGACAAACATCTAAAAGAACAATAAACAAGTCTATTTACCTGCCAAAGAGTCCTTCATCCTGTCCAACCATTCTATTTGTTTAAATGCAACAATGCAGTGCAAACACAACATACATGAACTAGCTTAGTATGACACATGTAACCAAGATAACTTACCATATAGGCAGGCACGCAACTAGTTTAACATATATACATACCATAAATGAAATAAAAAACAATGCAATATGAAACAATAGTACAAGCATGCACCTTTCTATATCCTCTTCAGCCACTGCAGTCAAGACTCCCTCCTTTTTGCCAACTACTCTGTTTGTTTCAATGTGGGAACGCACAAAATTCAATGAATATCAATGGAAGCTAGTATTCACTGGAGAACAAACAATATGTACATACATCAAAACTGACTCAACGAACAGTGTAGAAAGGCAGAAACACGAACCTTTGCGCTTCTCTATCCATGGCTGTAAACGTGTAGATTTTTTTTCCCTGCCCAAAATATATTACAAGGGACAAAATATCACGCAATTGCATGGCCGCAACTAAATGATTTCTGGTTTTCCCTGAAAATTTATCCAGATATGCCCTTTAACCATGTTCTTTATCCTCTACACAGACTTTTGTTCCCACGATACAATTTCTTTGTTTTCCATGGCAAACTACCTAGACATGCTTCCAGACATGAAAATATAATCTTGCAAAATCTTTGTTGCACATATCATATATCAAGCACAACACAAATTGTATCGTGCGCACACCAGTCTATGTAGAGGAGAAAGAACATGCAATGTCATATCCGCACATCTGACCATACATGGTTTATAAATCTAGCCTGCATACATATGCTTTATTCCAACAAAAAAATAGCGGATATTGTAACTTCACATGCAATCCTCGCACAATTTTGCATCCAACTATTTTCTTTCATGGCAGGACTGGAGCAGCAGCAAAATCTCACAGAATAACAGATATCGGCCTCAACAAACATGGAAAATAACACAACTGCATGTCGACTCGTGGGTGTAGGCGCTGAACACCGTAAAGTGCCCTAAATAAACAATAACAATAGAAAAAAAAAGAAAAAAGAAAATCTCCAACAACCGCCGTTGCACCCCAACCCTGCAAGGTCGAATCAAACAAAAGAAAACAACAAGGATCAAACCAGCGAGAAAGCACCAACAAGTTGAACTGAACCCCCAGGGCCCCAAAGCACAAACCCCAGGCAAACAAACAGAACCAGCAATCCACGAACCAACGAACCAGCAAGAACCACTGAGCCAGTGAACAATATATATGTATCTCCAACGATTACGAAACTGCACCCCAGGCACAGAAGGAACCAGAAACATACAAGGAACATGCGACTACAAATAAGAAAACATTCTACTTGCAAACTACAAACATTGAACAACAAACAAGGAATACAAAATGAAACTATGGCATCCAAACTTACTCTGAAACAATGAAATGGAGAAGCACAGGTCGAATCGCGAGCAAAACAACAACAAGCAACAACTGAGAAACCAACGAAGAAGAAGCACTCACCGAACCAGTAAACAATGTATCTAGCTTCAATGGCAGAACAAAGATGAAACATACAATGGCTATTGAACTGGCGGTGGACAAACAAGACTGTGCAAATTCACTGTAACTGTATAGAAATTTTCGAAGAAAAATGTACTTCGAGAAGCATATTTACATAAACATTTAAGCCTGTTAGGCTGTCTAAGGACCTCGCGGTATGCAAACATTTAAGCTGTCAGGGGTGTTGGAGGACGTCGCATCATGTAAACATTTACGCTGTCAGGCCTATTGAGGCATCTTAGAATAAGTGTCAATACGTTTCAACAAATATACATCCGCCAAAGACGCTATACACTTTGGAATTCTCAATCTCTACAAATCTTGGATATCAAAACATTTCAATATGCTTAGTACACATCATAACCTACGGATATATTCGGCTAGCAGAAAATGCTAATACAAACATTTGAATTAATGCTAGCATTAATCGACCTTCAACCAATATAGAGGAAAAACATATGATTAAAAAATACTGTCTACGAGAAAAACTTTGTATATGTTGCCATATAGTACATTGGGAATAGCGAAGCCGACACTAAGACCTCCAATCTCTTATCCAATCAGAGCAGTACATATATGTTACATGATTTTAATTCCATAGCTCCAACAATAGGTATTGTGCAAATATTTCGGGTCAAAGGACAAACTAATATGTAGTCAACGCATTATCGATCACTATAGTCTCTCTATGCCTACGGTAGGGACTAATAACATGGTAAAAAATATTATTTAGACAAGGGTTTCAATGTAGGATTATAATGTTTTATGATAAAAATTATTATTTAGACTAGGGTTTCAATGTAGGATTATAATGTTTTAGTGTAGTTAAAGTACTTAGTATATTAAATTGATAAGTTTTTTAAGTATATAGTAGCTTAAGTAAGGTGGATTTAATTAGTAATATATGATAAATAAACTATAATATACAAAGGGGATTTAATGTATTATTAAATTTAGGTTTTTTAGTATAATTATAATGCTTAGTATAATGTTAAGAAACCTCTAAGATTCCCCCGGATGGGGTGCCATCGTGGGCCACTTGGCAGAGGGCGGAGGAAGGGGGTGGCCAGCGGGGCATGGAGCCATGTGCCCGGCTCGTGCCCCACGCAGCCGTCACCCCTGGGTTTTAATGAGCATTCACAGCCGATGACAGGAGCATTTACTCCTTCCCCCCCGACCGACTCCATGTATCGCACTATGCAGCGACCTCTCGGCATTTCCGTTTTGCGGTGTGGTTTCATTAAGAGCTCTGCAATTTTCATGGTTTCTTGGGTAATTCTCTTCATTTCTCTTGGCTCTGCAGACCCTCTGCAGAAGCCGAGTCCTGCCATGCCTCGCTTTCGCCTTCGTATGCATCCCCGCCGGGGCTCTCCATGGCACCCACGGCGCCCCAGCAAGTCTTCATCGCCCTCTGGTTCTGCTGTTCCAGATCGGGACAATTGGGCTATGGCGGACACCCTTTGGACTCCAGCACAGCCCTTTCGCAGTGTCAAGCACTCCATCTCTCCTCCGCCTTCACGCACCAGCCAACCCAGCCATATTTCGTCGGAGCGTCCTACCTCTCTGCCGCGTGAACATTATGCTATTCTCCAGGATTTAGTTTTTGAGCTACGAGAGGGAGTGAGCGACCTCCAATTCTGCGTCCAGAAGATGGAGGGACGCCTCTCCATTCTCCTCCAGCTCTTGGCTACTCCCTCTCCAGTCGCTCTTGAGCACTCCAGTGAAGCCTCCGAGACCCCTAGCGATTCTGAGAGAAGTCAACAAACCGCCTCCACCACAGAGACTTCCGAATCCGAAAGGAAGGAAGGCCACCCAAGTGCCACGACTCCTCTCGTGCAGACGACGACTTGGGAAATCATGGAAGGAGCAAGCGACAACACAAGCTCGGCAATGGCAACAGCAGCAAAGGGAAGCAGCCTCCAGGTGCCCGACGACAACAACCGCAGCGCCATGGACATGCAGTGGACCGGCGGGACACCTGTCGTTGAAGAACCATGGATTGGCACTTTGCCCGAGTATGTTCCAGACTACACTGTGCTTGTCCCATACTTTATTTCTGGTGGTTCCCATGGTAGTTAAGTTTCTAGTTGTCTTTAGCATTGTCAGAAACAGTTTATACTTTTTGGTTATCTATGGTTGACTGAAATGGTTTCTCCTCATGGAGCAGTTCAGTAATTACAACCAAATAACTCTGTCTATGTATTTTGGACCCTGGTTCTGAGAAGGACTCTTATATTAATACAAACTCTTACTTACAAAAAAAAAAAAGAAACCTCTAAGATTGTGAACCTTTGAAAAGAAAAGAAAAAGAAAAAGAGATCTAGGGAAATCGTCAAACTTGATCATTCAAACATGATCTTATAGGGTTGTTGAGTTGGTTAATCAAGGGAAGCCAAATGCTACTCACCTCTAGGCCGCTGTCTCTGTTCATATTATTAGGATGCTCGATTATTTTGAGGGTCTCTCTGAAGCGTCTTTTGTAGTAATGGTCTTCTTTTGCAAGGATATTGTTATCTTCTAGGCACACATGGTGCTTGGTTTTTAGAGAATGTTTTGCCAAGGCGGAGTTGTGAATGCACTCATTTTTGATGTCTGCTTCATGTTCCTTGATCCTTATTTGAAAATATTGTCCACTCTCTCCAATGTAACATTTAACACAGGAACAAGAGACCTTGTAGATGCCTTTTCCACGACGATGGTCAGTAGGGTCTTTTACAAATCTCATTCTTTGTCCAATAGTTATCATAGGTTTGAAGGATGTTGTGATTTCCTTTCTTTTCAAGACTTTGGAAATCTTATCTGTGACCCCTTGGATGTATGGCAGGTATGCCTTCATGTTGAAGTTTTGATTTTTTTGTGGTCGAGTCCTCCTTTCCTTCTTTTTATAGCATTCTTGATGTCCTTTTCTCCATATCCTATGCTCTTGAAAACCCTGTTTAGGTGGTCTATCTCCTCTTCAAGGCGATCTTTTTCAAATATACTTGTTGCCCTTATATCTAGGGTATTCAGGAACCCCTCTTTTGAGAGGGGTGATGGTGGGGGTCGATGTGAAGGTAGCTATCTGTGTGAGTTTTCTTTCTGAAGACTTTGTGCCCAAGCATACCATATTTTTTCTTGGTGACTAGTACATCTAAGAAGGGTATGCTTTCATTTTCTTCTAGTTCCATATTAAATTTTATGTCATCGAAAATTCCATTGAGGTGCTTGAATAATTTGTTCAGTTCCTCCTTTCCATGAGGCCACTGGATGTTGGTATCATCTACATACCTCTTCCACCTGGATGGTTTTAGGGGGTATAATTCCAGATCCTTCTTTTCAAATTTCTCCATGAAGAGGTTGGCCACGATTGGGGATAGTGGGGATCCCATGGCCACTCCACTTGTTTGTTCATAAAAATCTCCTTGGAAGCTAGAAAAGGTTTATCTTAGACATACTTCTGCTAGTCTAGATGTCTCAGGTTCTGCAACCTCATTGACGACTTGAATGACCTCATTTAATGGGATTTTTGTAAAACAGGAGACCGCATCGAAGTTGATGAGCATGTGTTCTGATTCAACTCTCTCTTCTTTGATGAGGTTCAAAAATTCACTCGAGTCCTTGATATAAGAATCTGTGTTGTCGACTAATGGTCCTAATATCTTTGCCACATTTTTTGCAAGTTCATAGGTTGGGGAGCCGATTGTGTTGACAATCAGTCTGAGAGGAACTCCTTTGTGGATCTTAGGGAGTCCATAAATTCTAGGGGTGATTAGGCAACTTGGAGTAAGTAACTTCTTTATCATTTATTCTAGGTTAAAATATCTAATGGCCTTCTTGACCTCCTCAACAACCTTAGATATTGGGTTTCTGCTTAGATTTTTGTATCTGCCAGAGGTGGTGAGGCACTCCTTCATTTTGGTGTTGTAATATATCTTGTTCATAAAAATTGTGGCCCCTCCTTTATCTATCTTTAGCACCAAAATGCTATCATTGTTTTTGAGGTTTATGAGGGCTTTGTGCTCTTTCTTGCTTATGTTTCTTTTCAGTGGTTTCACTCTTCAAAGAATCAATGCATAGTGCTACCTTATTGCATCTTAGTACTCATAATTAAGGTTCTTGATGCTCTCTTCGATGCTGCAAACTATGTTCTCCACCAGGATGTTTCTTCACGCAACAATGAAACCCAACCCTTTTCTTAGTATACTCCTTTCCTCATCGGTTAGTTCATTGTTGGATAAATTGATTAATTTATTCACGTCGTTGTATGCAATGTTCTTATTGTTTATGTTTGCTAGTCTATTGAACTTCTTGTCCTATTGTTCCCTTGCACTTCAACCTTCTCCCTCGGTTTTTAGTGCTACACTCACGTCCAATACGTTCCATAGGTCACCTCGAATGTTGTGCATGAGTTTTAAGTGCAACTGTAGCGTGTCACATGAGAGGGAGTCCAATCTTGCACTAGTTTTCCTAATTTCTCCTCAAATTAGGGAAATAATCAATCTATCAAACGCTCTATAGTTCCATTTACTTCATAATGGGTGGTTTATGGAGGCGAAAATAGGGATTAATCTATGGTCCCTACATCATTTAAAAAAATATAGATCTTCTAATCTTTATCCTTAGTTTCTCCTTTAAGCGAAAATTGTTCTAGGCAATCCCTAAACACTCCATTCATTAGACACATAAATTTAGTGGGTGCATTTGTCAAACCAAAAGGCACCACCACAAATTCATAGAGTCCATACCTTGTTCGAAATGTTATATTGATGATATCTTCTTCTCTGATCCTTACTTGATGATAAATTGACCTCAAGTCAATCTTGGAAAATATATTTTCTCCTTTTATTTGATAAAAAAGGTCATCGATCCTTGAAAAATGATACTTGTTCTTGGCTATAGCCTTGTTTAACCGTTCGAATTCAATAGACAAAAATAGATTTCCATCCTTTTTCTTCATAAGAAGGACTAGGGCACCCCAAGAAGAAACACTTGGGTGTATGTACCCCTTCTTCAAAAACTCTTCTATCTGCATTTGTGTTTCTTTCATCTATGGTGTACTCATTCTGTAGGGAGTTTTAGACACTGGGGAAACTCCCAACAATAAGTCAATAAATAATTCAATGTCTCTCTTTGGTGGAAATCCTAGCAATTTCTCAAACACATATTCATATTCCTTCAAGACTGAATAATCTTCAAGACTTGGCTTCTTATCCTTTGTTGTCTCTTCCTTATGGGCTACATATATTTGGCACCCTTTTTTAAAAATTATTTTCAACTGCAACACTGGAATCTTTCTAAAAGATATAGGCCTTGGAATACCTTGGACTATGCTTGGATTTCCTTCCTCTTCAAGGCATGTGAAAGCCTTGTTGTAACAATCCAAGATAACAAATGCTTTTCTAGCCAATCCATACCAATCAAGCAATCATGGCACACAAGTGGTATGATGTTCAAATCTACCTTAGTGTCGAATCCATTCACGTTTATGAGGAAATATTCAACAAGCTCATTGATTCTTCTCTTGGTTACAATATCTATATGAACTAACCAAGACTTTTCACACATATATTTCTTCAAGTTAACTGTTTCAACTATATTTGGATCTATATAGCTATGCCTAGCTCCATAATCAATCAAAATAGATATAGGATGCTTATAAATCTTACCTTCCACCTCAATCATGTGGGTTTTATAGTGTACTTGTATATTGTCCAAGTTTGCATAAATCCTTGGCATGCTTCTTCCCACATCCTCCATTGTATCCTCCTTCTTGATGTTATGCATAGTCCTCATCTTATCTCCATGGTGAGGACACTCTTTATACATGTGGTCTCATTCACAACCCCAACACTTTATGGGATGTTGTCTTGGCCTTTTCCCTCAGGAATCTGCTATTTTCTATTCACCTTGTTTTTGATTCCTTTATTGATATGCTTGAGAGCTATTCTTGATGAAAGGTAGGTTGAATCCTTTCTTCCTCTAATCCATCTTGTCTTTCTTCTTATCATCCCAGACCTTTTGGAAATATGGCCTTCCTTTGTTCCACTCATACAAATACTTGGATTTTCTTATGGCTTCCTCTAATGTCTTAGGCTCATCAAACTAAATTTTATTCTTGTATAAGGATGGGAGTTCGCTCAAGAACCTATGAAATTTGACCTCCTCATCCCTGATGAAGTCCACACACCTCAGAAATTCCAAGAAATTCCTCTGATACTCATCCATGGTCATGCTTCTGAGCTTGTGTTCAAAGAAATATTCCATCTTCTTGTCATAATATTTATCTGACACACATTTTTTCTGAAAATATCTTTTAAATTGCCTCTATGAGATCCTCTTCTCATCAATGTTCTTAACTTGCTTTAGTTGATCCCACCACATAGATGATTTTCCTTGAAGATGGTAGGATGCAATTCTCGATTCTACATTTGATGAATAATTGTGTGATTGTAAATACTTCCTCATTCACAACAACCATGCTTCCACATATTCATCTTTCTTATGATCACCATCAAAAGTAGGAGGC
>JASDQU010284299.1:0-14518 GCA_032191745.1 Picea mariana
CAACGAGGTCGTTTCTCATTGGTTGTTCTCTGGCCCTGTTGGTATTTTCTCCTATTGACCATTCACCAAACCGATAGGGATTTGTCCCCATTGTCCGGTCGCTAGCCCTGTCGGGGTTTGGCGGTTGTAGAGTCGAATGATTAGACATTACTGTAGCGTTGAGGCATGAAATACAAATAGGCACTACGTTTATTTGAACTGTGATCGTGACCCGCAATCATCTGGGAACGAAGAGAGGAAGAAGGAGCCAACTTATGCTGGTCCTCCATGGATATTTAGGGGTTCTGATTTGGCAGAGAACCAGAAAAATCCAATTTAGGTAGTGGGTATGTGACACCTTCCCCCACCTCTAAGAAAGAAGTTCAATCTTTCATGGGAATTATTAATTTTTTCCGTAGGTTTGTTCTGGATTTTGCTATAATCTTTAAATCAATCCATAATCTTATGAAGCAATATCTCTTTTTTTCTTGAACAAATGACCTCGAGAATGATTTCCTTAGGATTAAGAAATCAATTAGTTCCACACCGGTCTTGGAGAAACCATATTTTGAGAAAGACTTCATCATATATACCAATGCCACCAAGGAAGAAATTTTTGCTATCCTCTTACAAAGTGATGACCAAAATAATGAAAAACCTATAGATTACATGAGACAGAATTTATCAGATGATAAAATCAAATACTCTTGTATTGAGAAACATGATTTTTCTCTTGTAAATCTATAGAAAAAATTCACCATTTTATTTTAGGAAAAAATACACAGGTAAAAGTCCCTTTTCCTAATGTCAAGTTTCTTCTTTCACAC
The DNA here is from genome assembly GCA_032191745.1 of Picea mariana. NCBI lineage: Eukaryota > Viridiplantae > Streptophyta > Pinopsida > Pinales > Pinaceae > Picea > Picea mariana. The sequence continues at coordinate 807 of JASDQU010284299.1, forward strand.
ACTTATCTTTCAGGAAAAATTTCACACTGGCTTGCCAAAATTCAGGAGCATGATTTGACGATCATGACTTCGAAGAAAATCAAGGGACGAGACTTATCCCTTCACTTATCTCAGTACCCTGAACCAAGTGAAGAACTTGATGATTAGGAAAATCCTCTTTCAGTGCTATTCTATATTGAAAATTAAAATATTTCTATGGTTGAGTATCCTTGGTATAAAAATATGGTGTATTATTTAAAACATCAAAGGTGCCCAGATAACTTAGATCCTCACCAGAGAAGGAGACTCTGCCTAAAATCTTCCAAGTATATCATTTTAGGAGACTCTTTGTTTAGGAGGTATACTGATGGTTTGTTACTTCGATGTGTAAATGATGAAGAAGCACAAAAATTGTTACACAAAATCCATGGATCATCAGCGTATGTCATCCACATCGGTGGACATTTTTCTGCTAAGGATATTACTTTTAAGATCATAAGAAATGGTTACTACTGGCCTTTCATATTCCGCGATTCGTACAAATTTGCAATATCCTATTATAAATGCCAAAAATTCACTGGGAAAGAACGTCTTCCTACCATGTCTTTAAAAATTGTCCTTCTGGATTTCCCTTTTTCTAAATGTGGCCTAGACTTCATTGGTCCTCTCAATCCTCTGTCTTCTATAAGGAATATCTTTATTTTGACAGCCACTGATTTCTTTACTAATGGACCGAGGTTGTCCCTCTTAGACATGCACATGATGAGAAGGTAATTTATTTCCTAGAATCTAACATCTTTTCCAGATTCGACATCTCATTAGAGATTATTACAGACAATGGCCCAGCCTTTATTTCTGCAAAATTGACTCAATTTCTGGTTAATTTAGGGGTCAAACATTTCACTTCATCTGCTTATTACCCTCAGGGAAATGGGCAATAATATTTCACTAACAAGAATATGGTTATGATCATAAAGAGGATCATAGAAGATAAACCTCGCCAGTGGCACATGTTGCTCACTTATGCTCTCTGGGAGGATCACACAACCACCAAAGAAAGTACATGCTTTACTCCCTTTCAGCTCGTATATGGCCAAGAGGCTATTCTCCCTACTGAGCTAGATCTTTCCTCCTTATGGCTGATGTTAGAGATTGAAGAATTAAATTCTTCCAATTTTCCCCAAAGGATAAATGCATTGTTAGCCCTGGAAGAACAAAGGAATTTTTCCTTGGAGAAAATAAAAAGAAGGGAACAAACTGTGAAAAAGTATTTTAACAAACGAGAAAAATTTGTTGATTTCAAGATTGATGACAAAGTCCTACTATGGGACTCAACCCATGTTGAAAGAGGGAGACATTCTAAAATCCAAAAATTATGGATAGGTCCTTTCAAAATCACTTTTATCCTGGGCACAAACTCATACCTTCTAAAGGATTTGGAAGAGAGATTGTTCTGTTATAGTACTAATGGCTCCCACTTAAAATATTATGTGGAACTATCTTGATCATTAACGCTTATGTAAACATGGTTGTTGTATATAGTCTTTTGTCTTACTGTTTTCTTTTTTTTACTTTGGGTTGTTGAGTTTTTAATTTCTGTTGTTTCATTTTTCATAATCATCGTAAATAAATTATGGATCAATTTTGACATAAAAATGTCATTCTGTAAGTATTGTTGATCGATGAAAAATAAGGTACACATAGCTGTCATGAAGCCTTCTTTTCAGACATCACTGAAATAGCTTTTTGCTTTCAATACTGTTGTAGTATAGTTGGTTTTGTCTTCTTCTTTGTTTCTACTATCCATTTCTTCCCTCCATCCCAATATTCAAGAGCATATCAGAAGCATTATCCTTGAAACTTTAAGAAGCATTATCTGTTATGTCTTATTCGATTGTTGTGCATACAAGACCAACTCCCCTCATACGTATCACTTTCCATAAGTTATTCCCAAAGTCCTATCTTATTATTTCCGTTAGACCACATTTTTTCCCCCGTTGCATAACTATTATTTTCAGTTGTTTTCCAATCATCTACTTCTATTGGTCTGCAAAACCAAAAACATTCTAATTTCTAAATCTATTGAGATCAGATTTCCCTGTGGAGTCACCAATTTGTTGATGCCCAAAAGTGCAACATGGAATCCCTTCCTACAAATGGGTTGAAATACCTTATTACTTATATATATTTAATAATATATTAAATATGTGGGACCCTGTTATGTGAATAGTGATGAAAGATTCTCTTATTTGATTGAACTCATGGCTACCTTACAAAGATGATTCTTCAGTTTAAAATTTGAAACTGCCTCCGTGTGAAATAAATGAATCATGGCGTATTGGCGATTTAATTTAATTTTAAAAGGGAAGGGAGGAAAATGTTGTCTTAATGAGCATCTTGGTTTATTCTTGCTACACATATATTTTGACTTGTTAATTCAAAATCCAAGCATGGGCTATATATAATTATGGCATATCGCACTTATGATATTATTGTTGTTATCATGGACATTGGTTAAGTTTTATAAGGTGTAAATTCTCCCCTAGCAAGGAATGTGGGACATAAGATGTATTTTGTTCTAAGTTTTAAACTATGCATATAAAACTTATGGGTTAATAGAAGATGGAAAATTGGATTTTTGGACTGAATTGTTATGTGGCACACATAGTGGACTATGTGTTGGATGTATTGGGTGAGCTCGTACTTGGTTGTAGTTGATGGAGTTAATGTGAAAAACAATGTGAAATTACTATACGTCTCTCTAACCCTACCTCGAGGACGCCACCCTCATTTGGTTCACATCTTTGTTGGTTGATTTGGTTGGTGCTGCCTCTATTTTGCTCGGCCTTGGAAAGAATAGTCATGCTTATTGGTTTTCTGGCATTCTCCATATAGGTATGATGTCTCTTGCCTCTCCATTCATGAAATATAGCTATGCTCAGAATAAAATCATGATGTTGGCTCTTAGATTTTCTTATGGGATGTGTTTTCTTTCCGAAGTGTAAATGAATGTATGTGGATATCGACTATGCAATTTCATTTAAGTGGAGGTTCTCCCTATTGGCATTTAAGTGTTCCAAGATGATTAATGGTCGAAGTTTCCTTTCTGTTTGGATTATGCAATGGCATTGCATCCAAAATGTGTTTTTTTTTTTTCTGTTGCTATAACTGTTGGAAAATAATTATGGAAAATATTTTTTGGGTTTCACTCATCTCTGGTCATTAAAATTCAAGGATTTATTTTCTCCATGAAACAAAAGAATAATTGTTTGCTTAGCGCCATTACCTAGTCTTGGAAGATTTGTATCTCCTTCAAACTACCTGTCAATTGTTTGTGGATGTATGGGCATATTTTTCTTGCAGCCACCATGAGAGGTCTGAGGAAAGTTTGTTGTGATAAGAGATGGTTAAAATGTTTTTTTTACAAACCCCTTGTGAATGTTTCTCCTTTGCATTCACCCAGACCTGAGTTCTTTTATTGATGTATGGAAATTTTGAACTTTGATCTTCATGTATGTTATAAGTGGTTAACCCGACATTGGGAAGATTAGTTATTTGTGTCTCATTTGTTATGCATCCATGGGGTTTTGTCGATTTTAAAGTTGTACGATGTTAAAATAAATAGCACCAAGTTCACATGGGTTTCAAACCCAGTCTATTTACACAACAAGAATTGAAGGTTGTGATACCAACATTGTATATTGAAGGGTTGTTGGCTTATGTTGTGTTCTTAGTCTCCCATTGCACGCTTGATGTAGTATGGTTTTAATTGTTGGAATGACTCTGTTAATAGTCTATTATAAAAAATCTGCGAATAAAGGAAATAAAATTTGTATAGTGGACAGTCTCAAAACTTTCTTGGGTTTTTGAACAACTCTATCTTGAATTTGAATTATTAAACAGAGAAAAGCTTAGCAAATGATGGTGATGATGGCATTTTTTGGATACTATTGCATATAATAGAACACTAATCATTTTTTCTTCCCTTTTGTTAGTCTCTAACCATGTTTTTGATTAAGTGAGTATGCCTAGTCCCTGTCCTCTCCTTTTTCATGATTTTCTATCAAAAACTGTGTTTTTACCTCTTGACTTGGAAGATTATTTTTCAATTTCTATTGCATTTTTAAATGATTTTTAATGTTTTTAAAGATTAGGATTCAATATGATAATCTTTTGTCACATCACTTGCCGTTTCATTATTTGAATTTTCAAATTTTTCCAACTCAGAAAAAGCGTTGCGGGAATAGCGCTATTCTCGCAGCGTTGGGAATAATCATGGTTTTGCATGCGCCACCCTGCCCAGATCGTGTCGTAACTTTTCAAATTATCATTAGAATATATGCCTACTTCTTTATGATCTATTTAGGGTTGTTATTTTTATGATAACAGAATCATACAAAGGATTGAGTTCTACTCATCATACCCACATAAAATCAACACATACGATCACCATGAATGAAATCATCACCTTCCTATTTTAGTATGTTTGTTATTTTATGAAGGGATTATAGATCAATAAATAACTTATGGTTTTAAACAGCTCTCAGGAATCAAGGATTCAACCATCAATATTATCATAATTGTCTACAAAGTCATATCAGCAGTATGGCACCCAAAAAGAGTGGCCAGATAATCAGACTAGAACCAGAAGGCACATAGTTTCTTGAAGCATTCCCTTAGATGGCACATAAATTTAAGGATGTTGGATGGTTTGATTTATTTTCAACATTCCAGGGCATGATGAACAGATTTCGATTCTTTTTGCACAGAATTTTGATGGTTTTGAATATGTGGTTGGAAACCCTTTGATGCATGTGACTAAACATTCCATTGCTAAAGCCTATAGATTGTCAGTGTATGGGGAAAGATGGTGGAAGAAGGAGAATGTGGTCATGGAATTTGTGAATTAATTTCTAATTCCAGAGAAACAAAACCCTAACTGGAAGAAGGGAATACCACATAGTTGGGTAAAGAAGGAATGACACACCACTTTGCTAATCATCCATAGGTACATTACATGTGAAGGCATCCTTGGTTTATCTCTATCATATTAGACTATTGATTCATATTAATGGTGATTATCCTCTTAATTTACCCTAATTTTTTCTTAAGAGTTTACCCAAAATGTCTAAGAGGGTGCAATCCCATCCTGCTACAGCTAAAGAAAGTCTCTTTCATTAGGGTTTAACTAGGACATTGGTAATATTCTCTTTAAACAAAGTTCAGAGATCCTGGGATTGGCTAATCCAATCTTTAAAAAACAATTTACAGTCAACTAAATCCAAAATTTTCAAAGGGAAAAATCATCCCAACAGAAATAGATTGGTAAATCCATTGAGTTCTTAATTAAAGAAGAATCGCCTGGAGCTAGGGTAACTCAAGCTAGCAAGAGGAAATTGCAAACTCAACAAACCATTGGAGATTTTCCTGTAGGTGAAGATCATGAGGAAGCTACCACTAGTCGAGGTAAGAAGTCTAAAACAAATGAATACACTGACATATTTCCTAATCCAGATATAAAAAGGGAAATTAATGAAGATAATGATTATACTATGAGCCCAGTTCAGACTCCATTCGAGCAGAAACATAAATCTATAAGTAAGAAGAATGCAAAATGAAAATAATAGAGAAAAAAGCCAACACATGTGCCTAAGTTCCCTAGGAGAAACTCCACTAGAGATTCCAATAAATTTATATTAAATTCAAATACCATGTTTCATCCATCCATTAAAAAGGAGAATCTTATAATTATAGAGGATAATTCATAAGATTCCAAGACAGGCATCAAAAAACAGGCAGGAACACCTTTTTTGCATAGGACTAAGAAAGAATTTGAAGACTCGAGGAAGAGACAAGAAAAGGGAAAAAAGGTTGTTCAATACTCCAGGAGACCTGTGACAAGAGAAATCACAAAATCAACTTATATGAATCTATGTTTAGAGGTACAGATGTAGTTTCTGATGACAAAGTTGATCCTTTTGCAGAACCAGACCAGATTTCAGACCTTCCAGAAACCAGAAATTCTAATAGCACTAAGGATGAAGATATTAGTTCTGGATTATCTTCAAAATACATGATTAAATTAAGAAAACCTCAAGTTTATGTAGATCTGAATTTACCTGCCCCTGTAGAGGAATATCCAGAATTTAAAGTTAAAGTAAGGAAGGAAAAATACAGAGTAAAGGAGCTGTAGAGTATCATAAATAAATTAAAGAAAGAGAAAGATCTGGTTGAGAAATGGAATTCCAAACAACAAAACAAGATACATGATTTTAGAAGGAAAAGAAAATAACATAAGGCATGGCTTAAAGAGGTAAGAGAATCCAATTTCAGGTTATATTGGCATAATGTTGTGTTAACAACCAAGCTTAAACAGAGAGACACCAGGGCTAGTGCAGTCATCATACCATGATAATTCAAGAAGACTTTTCCTCAGTTTTTATTATTCGATGATATTTCTTAGAAAGTAAAGATGAACACAACAGAAAGAAGAAAAGACAGAAATCAAATACAGGAAATACTCAATTTTTCATGTCTTAGTCCTTATCTTCAAGAGCAGTTTCTGAAACAATAGAGATGAATTTTTGGAAACCAAAATAGGATTTTGTTGGGAACGTGCCCCTTCAAAAAGTAATCTCTCGGTTTTTACACAAATATCACATTTTAAGATATTCTAATATATATTTGAGGCCTATATTTCAGAGATTTCACAATAAATAATTTCTTGTTTTAGTCACTAATTTTGGGTGCGGTTGCAAAACAACTAGAGATGATTTTTTGGAAAGACAAAAGAGGTTTTGGTTGGTAACGGGTCTCTTCAAAAAATCCTCTCTCAGTTATTATACAGCTATCACCGTTTGGGAGATACAAAGAGATTTTTGGACCCTATGTTTCAAGAATTTGCCAGATTTATTTTCCTAAAAAATCTCATGGACATCAGTTGACAAGCCACCTCATCAATTTGACTTGGAGATCAGATTTTATCTTCTCCTTGATTATTTGAAACAAGAAACTAAATATAGATGATCAGGTTTTCAGATCCTTTTCTTTTGGATCTTGATAAATATGTATTCTTTCTATATAAGCAAGGTAGAAGGAGAAGTAAAGGTCGATAATTTGGGCACTCATGGACCTATTTTGAATTTCACTATAAGATAGTTTTTATTCCACAATGATACTAAATGGAAAAGGCATGTTGATGGTTAGATTTTCTATCATTTCACATTCTTTTTTCTTTTTTTACTTGGAGTAATTTTTCTGTTGCAATGCATTGATTCCTTGATCTTAAGTAACACAGTGAACACTTTATTGTTATTGTTTATTATCAAGATTTTCCTTCAAGTACATGTTCTTGTTTCTCAATTATATTTTGAAATAAGAAATCTATATGGGGTTGAAAAATTGAATGCTCTCATATTTTCTTCTTTATTTACCTTATTTTCATATCTATTAATGTGACTACCATTTACTAAATCAATGGGTTATCTTCTGGCTTTATTTTGAGTTATGTATTTACCTTGAACCCTTGAACCATATTTCAACCATTTTCTAAAAAACCCTATTCATAAAACCCTTAAAATACCATTGCAATAACCTGATGATTCCCTATCTTTCCTTCTCATAGTCAAGTGCAACTTTAGGGACTAACATATTTTGGCGTCGTTGTCGGGGACAAAGACACGAAGTATTTATCCATGGGAGAACGACAACGATCAATTCTAGCTCTTGATGGTGAATAGGAGTTGGATACTTTTTCTAACTGTATCATTCACCTAGCGACTCCATGAAGGAAGAATCCATTGGCAACTCCACTGATCCGAGATGTCAAAATATATGGAAGCCATTTGGCTCGTAGGTTTGCTCCATTTGATTTCTCTAGTATTCCTGGTTTTCCAAATGTTGTGCCTAATATGCATGAATGGGGAGACTACCTTCCGAGGTTCAAAGGAGATGATCATGATCATCCTGCACAACACTTGATTGATTTGCATAAACACATGGACCAACTTGATATTCATCATGAATATTTATTGTTGAATATGTTTATGTACTCCTTGGAAGGAGAGGCGAGACAATGGTACTGATCTCTTCATGTTTCTAGTATTGCATCATTAAATGATGTCCATGCTTCTTTTCATTCATTTTGTAAGATGACTTATCTTGTTGAATGCCACTTGAATGATTGTTGTGAGCAATTTAAACCTCTTAGAAAAAGAATCTAGTAGGGCTTTAGTGATGAGATCAGTGAGGATATTTTGGAATGTTCTCATAATGCTCCTAATAGTTTTGATGGCCATTTGAATGGGTCTCTTCATGAAGAATTTTCTACTGGAAATATTTGTGAAGGACAATATTTTAGTGAGGAAATTCTTGAAGATTATATTAAATATGAACAAAAAAATTTAGCATTGCTAGTTGAAATCAATCAAAAGTCTCCATCCTATCATGATGAAGAAGATTTGATCATTCATGAAACTTTCTCTCATTCTTCTTTTCAAGGAGAAGTTTTTCAAGATGTTGTTGATGATGGATAGTATGACAACAAATTTATTGGATTGTCATAATGATTTATTTTTTTCCAAAATACCATGTTATTCATTTGTGTTCTTTCTTTGAAGAGCATAATGAAACAAAATTTTGTGAATTTCAAAATTCTGAAATTTTTTATAGTCAACCTGTATATGATGAATATGAAAATGGAGAAGAGCATAATTTCACATCAACATTCATTGATGGAGATATGAAGTATTTATCCCTAGGAGAACGACAATGATCAATTCTATCTCTTGATGGTGAACATGAGTTGGATACTTTTTCTAACTGTATCATTCACCCGACGAATCCATGAAGGAAGAATCCATTGGCAACTCCACTGATCTTAGATGTAAAAAGTTATGAAAGCCATTTTGGCTCGTAGGTTTTCTCCATTTGATTCTCCAATATTCCTGGTTTTCCAAATGTTGTGCCTACTATGCATGAATGGGGAGACTACCTTCCAAGGTTCAGAGGAGATGATAACGATCATCCTGCACAACACTTGATTGATTTTCATCAATATATGGACCAACTTGATATTCATCATGAAGATGTATTGCTAAAGATGTTTATGTACCCCTTGGAAGGAGAGGTGAGACAATGGTACCGATCTCTTCATGTTTCCAGTATTTCATCATTAAATGATTTTCGTGTTGCTTTTGATTCATTTTGTAAGAGAACTTATCCTACCAAATGTCTCTTGAATGATTGTTGTGAGTAATTTAAACCTCTTAGCAAAATTTTTCAGCAGGGCTTTAATGATGAGATCAGTGAGGATATTTTGGAATGTTCTCATAATTCTCCTAACAGTTTTGATGGCCATTCGAATGGGTCTCTTCATGAAGAATTTGCTACTGGAAATATTTGTGAAGGCCAGTATTTTAGTGAGGAAGTTATTGAATATTATATCAATGATGAAAAAATTGTTTTATCATTGCCAGTTGAAATCAATCAAAAGTCTCCATCCTATTATGATGAAGAAGATTTTATCATTCATGAAACTTTCTCTCATTATTCTTTTCAAGGAGACGGTTTTCAAGATGTTGTCGATGATAGTGTCATGGATAGTATGACAACAAATTTATTGGATTGTCATAATGAAATTTTTATTCTAAAAGACCAGGTTATTCATTTTTTTTCTTTCTTTGAAGAGCATAATGAAACAAAATTTTCTGAATTTCAAAATTCAAAAATTGTTTATAGTCAACTTGTATATGATGAATATGAAAATGGAGAAGAGCAAAATTTCACATCAACATTCATTGAACTGTGCAATAGTGAGCCCGTTTTTTATGAGTATGAATTTGATGTTGGAGAAATAGATGAAGGAAATCAGCCTATCCAAGATGTTGTTGTTCATTGTCATAAAACAAGTGATGTTCATGTGTTGTTTCAAGGAAATCAAGTGGATTATGGTCTCACGAATAAAACATAAATTGTAGGGGAGAAGTTTGGGTTTTTTCATCAACTAGAATTTTTTCATATTATATATGATCCAGTAGTCGTCTACATGGAGTCAGTGTTTCCAGAGGTTCAAAATTTTGCAGCATTTGGAATTAAAGCAAATTGCAGTTGTAAGTATGGGTTGCCCATTCATTTTTTACTGCAAACATCTCAGTTTTTATACATTTTCTTATTTACTTCCAAGGAAGAAGACCATCTTGTCATTCAAAATATTTCATGGTTGCATTGGAAGTTTGATGTGACCTGATCAAGGAACTGATTGGCTAGTTGTGTAGGAGTTGTAGATAAATAAGATTTATTTTTTAGCATGTTGGTTTCAGTTTGAAGATCAATTTACAATATGAGAGTAGTGTCAAGTTTTCAATATGCAAGAATAAGGACTCCATATTGTGGTTGTTATTTTTGGATTTTAAATAAAGGATGACAAAGCATGGAAATAAAGAGAATCAGAAAGATATGAAGGCATTTGTCAATATTTCTTAAACCTTCATTAAGAAACTTTAACCCCAGAAGGAGCCAATGTTTGTCTATAACCTTGTTTTTTATTGAGTGAGTATCCCTAGTCCCTGTCCTCTCCCTTTTGATGATTTTCTATAAAAAACTATGGTTTTACCTCTTGGCTTGGAAGATTATTTTTCAATTTTTATTACATTTTTAAATGATTTTAAATTTTTTTAAATATTAGGATTCGATATGATAATCTTTTGTCACATCACTTGTCGTTTCATTATTTGAATTTTCAATTTTTTTCCAAGTCAGAAAAAGTGTAGCAGGAATAGCGTTATTCCCACAACGTCGAGAATAATCATGGTTTTGCATGCACCACCCTGCCGAGATCGTGTCCTAACTTTTCAAATTATGATTAGAAGATCTTCCTACTTATTTATGATCTATTTCGGGTTACTATTTTTATGATAACAAAATTATATGAAGGATTGAGTTGTACTCGCCATACCTGCATCAAATCAACACATCCGATCACCATGGATGAAATCATCACCTTCCTATTTTAGTATGTTTGTTATTTTATGCAAGGATTGTAGATTAAGAAATAACTTATGGTTTTAAACAACTCTCGGGAATCAACGATTCAACCATCAATATTCTCATAATTGTCTACAAAGTCATATCATCGGTATGGCACCCAAAAAGAGTGGCCAGATAATCAAACTAGAACCAGAAGGCATAGAGTTTCTTGAAGCATCCCTCAGATGGCATAGAAATTTAAGGAGCCTGGATGGTTCGATTTCTTTTCAACATTCCAAGGGCATGATGAACAGATTTCGATGGTTTTTGCACAGAATTTTGATGGTTTTGAATCTGTGGTTGGAAAACTTCTTATGCATGTGACTGAACATTCCATTGATAAAGCCTGTAGATTGGCAATGTACGGGGAAATATGGTGGAAGAAGGAGAATGTGGTCATGGAATTTGTTAATCAGTTTCTAATTCTAGAGAAACAAAATCCTAACTAGAAAAGGGGAATGCCACATAGTTGGGTGAGGAAGGAATGGCACACCACTTTGCTAATCATCCACAAGTACATTACGTGTGAAGGAAGGTTTTCCTTGGTTTATCTCTATCATATTATACTGTTGATTCATATTAATGGTGATTATCCTCTTAATTTACCCTAATTTTTGCTTAAGAGTTGTAACACCCTTCTAATTGATCTTTCATTAAATACATACACAATAACAACTTTGTTTTAGCCTAATTTCATTGAAATTCATTTACACAATTCTTCTACATTTTCTCAATGATAAATCTAGATAACATGATGGAATAAGTAATATGTTAACTCTATGATTTAGAACTTAAAACAATAGTATATACAAAATATCAATAACCAAATACCACCGAAAAATACCTCCTCCTTAGCTTGTCCAAGCTCATCAGTTGTAATGTAGTCCTGGGCGCTTCCAAGCATTATTTTCCAGCTTACCCAGAGTGAAACAATGAAATCCTCCCTACCAACTAGGAGCCTAGTTGGCTTCCTAGATCCAAGAAACCTTTCGGTTTCTTGGCCCTCTGTGCCAGTGACTCCAAGAACAACAAAGCACAAATGCTCAAAGAAAACTATCACAAGAATTATATCTTCCAAGAATTTCACAACCTCTCCTCCTCCCCAAAAACCTCTCAATCCTCCCTATTTATCAAGTTTTCATACACCCTTCCCCAAGTCTCCTCAACCACCCTCATTATTATCCATCAACTTCCCTTATCTAAATTTTTGGGAAAAGATTAAAATAAAACTAAAATATAAATGACTTGCATTAAACAACAATAAATAAAATGAAAAGTATTTCTTCTCATGCTAGCTAATAATTGTAATTTGACAATTTTCTGAAAAGGTACATAACACCCCACCATGCTCATTTAATTCACTATACTCACCATCTATCAAAGTCAATAATGTATTTAATGCTTCTAGATATTCTGTATGCAATATAATTTACATATTCAATAAACATTCAATTAAATAGTTAATAATTTACTTTAATAATTAATACATTAATTAATTGTACTAGTATACATAGGTAGGGTATGTGTGCGTAGCTAGCAGACACATATCTCATGTATGTACTAATGATAAACAATCATTGCCTCTAATGCATAGTTCCTATATGATCACCAAGACATGTAGGACAATAGATCAAGTAATGCATCATTTAATAATCTTAATGAACAAAATTACACCAATTCATGAATAACTCATTATCACACTTAAAATATCAATAGGAAATCAAAGAGGGTTTTAAACATGGTAGGAACCAAGTGAGTAAACAATAGTGGCATCCCTAATCCCCAATCATTATTCTCAACTAACATCGAAGCATCATTCCTTCCGAACCTACTTCCATCTTCCATCATATCCTTTCCTCTATTGGACTAAGATGGAGCGTCAACTATATTGACCTAACTCTAGATAGAACCCGTAAATAGAAGTGTCATACATATCAACCAAGCTTCCCGAAAAGGCAACTAGCAGGCGCCATCACATGTCTAGGGGAGTGTGACTTCACACAGCCCTCCCACGAATCTAGGTTTCGGAGGATAAATGGTGGGAAATACCTCCACCCCTCCTTATAGAACTAGGGTCAACACCCTACATCAAGCCCTATTGTGCAACTATTGTTCTTAGAGTCACGTCATCAAACAACCACTCTGGGCAAGCTGTGTGTCCTATCAAAACCACACTCACCACAAATCATTGCAATGTTTTGAATCATAAATTAAATAATAAGTACAACATATAGCATATACTATCTTTTTTATATCTACGATATCCAAGTCACCTCAACACTATAGTCATTTGGATATCGCATAGCTCAATAACCTACAAGTTAATTCACCAATAACTCATATCTATGCATATACATAATAATTTCATATAAGGATCCATATATGTATTGATGTTCAATTTAAGAAATGCATGTTTATTTTTATTATGCTTGACATATGTTATGCATTCACATCATAACTTGAACTAGTATCCATGTACCTAAATTCCACATTTTAACTTGCATGTTTAAACAAACCAAAGAGCTATCATCATCATGAATATACAGCAATGAAAGTAATATCATGCATCCCATAATTAGGAAAATATGTACATATCTCAAATATCTATCCCAATCTAACTGAGCCCAAAAAAATGTTAAGGATTGAATTACTAAGATGAGTAAACAATCAATGTTCTAACTCCCTAAAGTCCAAGATATGGGGTGTTG
>JASDQU010284302.1:0-14493 GCA_032191745.1 Picea mariana
ATCATGGATTGATCAGGGATTCGAGCTCAACTGCCTTCCAAGAATGAAAAGAAGCTTCCCCCATCCGTCTCAACAACTTAACAACTTCCCAGAATAGGTAGCGCTCCTTCAAAAGGGCTATCAGAGCGTTGTAATGCTCCCTAGAAAGCTTTAGGGGGCGCTGGCGCCCTCAAAATCTATAACGCTCCTTCAAAAGGGCCTGGGAGTGTTATAACACTCCCTGACAGTGTATGAGGAGCGTCGGCGCTCCGAGATAGTGTAAGGGGGAGCGCTCCTCTCCAAAACTCAGTTTTTGAGGTGCTTTCAGATGGAAAAAGGTTTGCAAGCCTATTGACTCATTTCTCCTCTTCCAAATCAGATGTTTGAGGTGTTTCAAGTGTCCTTCTTATGTCGTTATGGGCATGACATAGGCATCATGGCAACATGCTTTCTTGTGACACTTGTGAGCAACACACGACACTTGCGACCTTGTGAGCAAAATGTGACACTTGCAACCTTTGTAATGACGACACTTGCGACACTATCAAAGTGAGTAATTTTGATGTGTAACACTTTCTTCTATGTAGCCTCTTCATAATAGGTATCTTCTACATCAATGATATCAATTATTAATGTCATGTATCTAGAATATGGTCATGTTTTCTTACTTTCTCTGAAAGTTTTGTCTAGAGCACCATACTTCTTTGCATCCTGAATAATCTCCCGATCCCAAGATGATATTCTCTTATTTCTAAGAATATCTCGGGGTGGATCTGTAGGTCTCTGTGGTTTTTCCATATCATGATATCCTAGAACATACTCTTTTGGTACAATGTCATTACCTGTATTTGTATCTACAACTCTAGGAGCCTCAGGGTCCTCATCATGGACCTCATATGTGTGATTCTACCTTGATCTACTAAAGGCTAAGTCCTGATTGAAGGTAACATCTCTAGTGGTCTCAATATGTCTGTGACCAGGGATGTAGAATCTATATTCCTTCGCTGGCTTACTATATCCCAAAAATATACCCTTTTTTTCCTGAAGGATCCAACTTCAATCTCTTATCCTTGGGAGCATGCACATATACTAGATAGCCAAATATCCTCGGGTGGATGACCTTTATCTTTTCTTCTATAAACATTTCTTATGGTGTCTTGTGTTAGATTTTGGAAACTTCGGGAATCCATTCATAAAAAAGAAACACTAAAGATGTTGAAATAATGTAACTGCAAAGTGTATTCTTATTATTATTTGATATACTATTCATTGGATCAATCCCCATTGTGGATTGATCATATTGGCTATTATAAAAGGACAAAATCCCCTTTTGCGTATTGGGCATAATATAATTGTAATAGACAAAAAAAGAATTTGTCCCTAGAATATATCAAAGAGGCCCTAGAATATAATAAAGGTGGTTATAGTCACCCAGGAGAAGAAGTCGGCCCTACAAGTGAAAGGACACTCCCACATGTGCCAATATTGTATAAATAAGGAGGCTAGCACCTCCTTAGACACACACTCACTTGTTCATTGAGAGACAAGTTTTGGAGTTGCAGTTGGAGAAGAGAGAGAGAGAGAGGCACATCTTTGGGAGAGGAAATTTTGTACTTGCTTGAGTTATCTCTTGGCATTGTATAGGCTATCTATATTAAGGAAGATTTGTTGGGTTTTCTTCCCCTAGAGGGTTTCCGAGGATAAATGTTGTGTCTCTTGTGATTGTTTATTTCTCAGTGATCTTATCTTATGTTGTTGTTATCTATTGAAATACAAAGAACTATAATAATGGCTTAAATATCAACATGGTATCAGAGCCAAGATGAAGAGAGCATCTTTCACAAGAGAAAAGTGAAAAACGTCATGGTTGTTGTACATGCAAGTTAGGGATTTTGTTGGTGAGGTATTTTATCCCTAAAACCATTTATAAAAGTGCGCCCTCCCCCAAGGATCATTTTGGCACCTTCATCGCACCTTTTCAGTGGCTAGATCTCCCGGAAAGTGAAACCCTAGTTTCATAAAGTACTAGAAGTACCAGAAAACCAGAGAACCAGAAGTACCATAAGTACCAAAGTACCAGAGGTACCAGAAAACTAGAAGCACTAGTCCAGAAATCTGCAAATCAAGTTTGGAGGGGTAAAAGTTGGATTTTCTTAGATCCAAGCACACCAGGCTAGTGTAACCTCAAAAATAGACAAGTAGAAAAGGTAGCACCAAACCTTTGTATCCTCTCTAAAAACTTCAGTCTCTGTGAGAATTTTGGTAGAGAATTTTAGTAGCGCCACCCTGGTGTATCTCTGTGTAGGATTTCGTCTCTGCCAAAAATTCAGTAGCAAATTTTGGTAGTGCCACTGTGTATCCTCTCAAACCTTAGGTAGCACCATCATAATTCGTAGCACCTTCACTTGAACATATGAAGAATGGGTAGCAACCTCGGGTAGTAGGAACTTCATTAGTTTTAGGTGTTTCAACAACATTGTGGGTAGAAAACTGGTGGAATGTCAAAAATAGACTATTCTGTAGTGCCATAGCACTACAAAATGTCTGCACTATTACTGCCAAAGGGATTAATTCTTTCTAAAAAAACCAAAACTCTGAAAAGTAAGCACTAGAAGCCTGTATAGGTGGCAGAGGTAGTGTTTCATCAATAGTTTATCCTCACAAAAGGAACCATCTTCAAAAATGGAGCTCACCTTTCCCCAGCTACTTCATTAACCTGACACTTAACCTGACACTCTTTCTTAGGTAAGGAGGATCCTCCTTTGGAACAACATGCTTCTTCCTTTTAGCAGTGACATGATTCTTCAATGGAGCTATGCTCTCCTTGGATGTTGGTGTCTCCTTTTCATTAGTAGCTTCAACCAATACCTGGAAGTTCCTTTGAGCCACTTCATCTTGAAAATGTTTCAACTTTGCTTTGAGCTCTATGTTGTGAGACTGAAAGCCTTTGTTCTTCCTATAAAGTTTTTTGAGCTGCCTATGGAGAGGTTGGGATTTTCTTGCTACAAACCTTGCTAAGTCAAGAGTGTGACTGTAGCCATCCATGAGTTCTTTCATATTAACCTTGTCAGACATGAATTCTTCTTTTATATGAGCTACCTCCTTCCTAGTATCCCTAAGTTGCTTGATTAATATTTTGAATGTCTAGCTTCCAGCTGGAGTAGTGACGTGAACAGTCTCAACAAGTTTTTTCATGGTTTTCTCTTCCTGCATGACAAGAATTACCTTATCTATCTCATTAGGCTTCTCGATGCCTTTGCCTTTATCTTTCTTCTTTTGTATAGGGATTTCTTCTTTCTTCTCACAAGATTTCTAATGCCTTAGCTCTTATCTTTCTTTTTGTGTAGGATAGAGACTTTAGGTAGGGACTATTCTTCAACATCCTCTTTAGAAGCCGATGCTCTTTTGAAGGGATTTTTGACCTTGATCCTAGCTGTTGAAGGAGATGAGGAGAAGTGTAGCTTCTTCCCTTTCTTTATTGTAGGTTTAGTAGAAGAAGGGGCTTCTTCTAACTCTGGTGGAGGAGGGGGTGAAATATCTCTCTATGGAGAAAGACAAGATTCCTCCTTAGTTCCTACGACCTCCTTGATGACATATTGATCTTGAACATGAACTCTACCCTTTCTCTTCTTGCTAGTACCTRCTTTAGCAACACTGGTGAATGGTAAAGGGATTGCTATATGCGACTGAGCAGTAGCTGCTATATCAAACTTGAAGTGATAAGCAWTAAAAAAATGTTCCCATGAGCTGTCTTGCTTGCCAAGTTCTTTAGAAAATAGCATTCTAATTAATCTAGAGTGAAAGATTCTTGTATCCACAACCATAGACTTGGATTGAATCCTATCTGACATCTTTCCTATGCTCCTTAACAAATAGTAGGGAATATTCATTTCAATTTTACTAGTAAAATGCAGTAGAAGCCTTATATGGTATTGGTATAATGTATTGAACCTCCCTTCACACATAAAGTACCTTTGAATGATCCTCAATATCTTGTCAAAATGCTCGATCAAATGATTCCTTGGCACAACTTTAGACAAATTACCACCTTGATGTTTAGGCTTAAGGAAATATTTGGCATAGGATGCATTCAAAGCCATGGATTTAAACCATTTCTCACCTGTGATAGGGATTCCTGTAGCATCTGAAATAGAGGCCTCAGTCACCTCAATTCTAGATCCCCTACCTTGGTTTTCAGGCCATCAAAATGTAAGGCAAACTACCTTATCACCTCAGGATGACCTCTTTGCATATTTTGGCAGAAAGAGAGGCATCCCACCCTTTGAAAAACTTTTATGGCCATGGGATCTACCTCAAATAGGTGCATGCCAATAGTCTCGGTTCTGACCACCTTACCTCCCTTGTGTGACTTCTTCATCTGAGGAGTCTCCATAGTTTAGGATAAGAGCTTCTTATGGATATGGAGTGGTCATAACCAGGAGGACCTAAATTCAAGGCTCAAGTGGATATAACTTCCCTTAAACCAAATTGGTTGCTAGCTAACTAAACTGGCTGTTGAAATCCCACCTTTAGATGTGTGTAGGTGTGAACACTTAGAAAATGAGAGGATACTCTGTAATTGTCTTTTGAAACTGGGTAGAAACAACTCGATTTAAGTGTCATAGGAAGCAGGGGAACATAGTTGTTGAGTAGCACCTCTAAGTAGCGCACCGCACATGCAGAGGATAGAACTTGCTTGGATGTTGTGAGTTTAGTAGCAATGGTGGGTGGATGTATCAAACGTCGATATGCGGGTAATGAGATTTACAGGTTTGAAAGAAGGGAAGAAAATTATAGGGTGGTGTGAGGAAATATCTCCTCCAACTATGCAGGCCCGATAACCAAAATTCTGAGCACTATCTTTCCTTGAAATTTATGTGCAAAGGACGAAAACACAAAATACCTATGGAATAAAAGGTAGTTTGAAGCCCCAACAAGATTTCAGGAAGAAGTCACGAGCATCTAGGCCTCTGAATCTACCTCAACATCAGGTCTCGTAGCACTCCTGCTACTGACTGGTCATAACCGGGAATTTGCATAGTGCAACAATATTGAGCATTTCAAAAAACACAAACCGTTATCAGAGCTAGTAAATATGATATCTTGAAAGCGTATTTTAACCAACTACCGACGCTAAAAAAAAGGAAGAGATGACATCGGCGTTGTAATCATAAATCATGGTGGAATATGATGAACGAGAAATGCACTATGGAAAATCCTCATGAGTTGGTAGCGCTTCATTTCAAAAAATGATTGGACAGGTAAGAAAAGGACAACAAGGCATAGATATGAGGGAATGAGTGAGGAAAATAGCCTGTCAAAACAAGATATTCGTGGAGTGAATCAATCCTTGTTACAAGTCATGAGAGGGATCAAAGATAAATCATGAACAAAATGATCCTAAGTCCAAATTTGAATGAGGATCAAAACAAAATTCATGACTCAATACTTTATTTATAAAGAGGGTCCTATCAAACACACTTTTAAAAGGGTTGAATTAAAAAAAATAAAAAATCTAAGGCTTAGGAAAAGATAAAACTAAAGTATAAAAACCCCAGGCAGCTTAGTGTGATAACATTGGCTCCACAGGGGATGGCATGCCCCCTGCGGGCTGCCAAGAATAAGCAGATTCAGTGCCTTATCCTAGGGATATGGGGTCAATTATTGAAACAAAAATAAAATAAATACAATATTTACAATGGCATGCAAAGCCACTCATGGCTCAAGTAAAGTACTTGTTTAGAAAATGCCCATTTACAGGGCCACCAAAAAATTATTCATCCTCCATATTCTGCAACTTGAAAGTGTTATTAGAGAATACCTTAGAAATTTTGAAGGGACCGTTCCATAAAGCCTCAAATTTACCATGCCTGCCTTT
The DNA here is from genome assembly GCA_032191745.1 of Picea mariana. Lineage (NCBI taxonomy): Eukaryota > Viridiplantae > Streptophyta > Pinopsida > Pinales > Pinaceae > Picea > Picea mariana. The sequence goes on from JASDQU010284302.1 coordinate 5,858, forward strand.
ATCCTTCTTTGGTGCATCCTAGTTGAGCACCAGATCGCCTAGTTGAAAATCCTCTTTGTTCACTTTCTTATGGAACGCATGTTTGATCTTCAGTTGATGATCGTGTGCTTTATCATAAGCTGCTCCCAAGTATGTTGCACTTCAACTAGCTGTTGAATCCTTCTAATCATATGATCCAGCTCCCCTTGGTAATCTTTGAAGAATTTTTCAACAAGAAAGGCAAGATGAGAAGGAAAAATGGCCTCAACTCCATACACCAGTTGGAAAGAAGAAAGGCCTAGGAACCTCTTTGTTGTCACTCTGTCATCCCACAAAGAAAACTTGAGTTTTGAGTCCCATGCCTTTTTGTTTTCCTTTAACAACTTTTTAATGATATTTATCAGGCTTTTGTTAGAGGAATTTGCAATACCATTCCCTTGGGGGTAGTAAGGGTAGAGTGAACCAATGTGATCCCAAACTATTCACATAACTGAATTAGTGGTTCATCCTTGAAAGATGCAGCATTATGAGTGACAATTATGTTCGGACACCCAAACCTTGCCAAAATGTCCTCAAGGAAACCAATGATCACTTTGTGGGAAGCATTCCTTGTAGGGATAGCCTCTATCCACTTAGTAAAGTAATATGTAGAAGTCAATATCCATCTATGTTGACCACTGTAAGCGAGATGAATTTCCCCGATAAAATCTAGGCCCCACTGTTGAAAGGGTCCCGAAGATGCCATAAGATTTAATGGCAAAGACTTGAGCTGCTGCTTTCCGGAAAATTTCTGACATTTAACACATGCTCTGATGTTAGCACAAACATCGATGTACAGACTAGGCCATTACTACCCATCCTGAGAATATTTTATGTCGTGGTTCTCCAATAATGATGCCCCCCACATAAACTGTCATGAAAATCAAACATAATCTTTTGGGCTTCTTGTGGGTCTAGGCACCTCAAAAGCACTCCCAATGGATCTTTGCAATACAAGACTTGATCAATATGGAAATATTTAATTGATTTGAGTTTTAAGGCTCTCACCTTATTCTTTTCCATACCATCTGGAGGCTGTAATTTCTGTAGAAAAATATAATGTTCTTGTATCAGCTAGAATCTGCCAATGTAGGGGTGACTTGAGAACTGTTGTCAGCCAATTCAGCCTGCTGATTTTCTGAACATGAGTTGATGAAATTTACCCCCAAAGATGAGAAATCTGTTTCATCCAACAAATTGGATAAACCTTGGCCTTTAACCAATTTGGTTGGCTTAATCTCAACATCAAATTCAAGGATTTAGCAATCCACTTGCTCCTTTTTTTGTCTATATCTGGCTGAATAAGAATCTCGTTTACAAAAGTTGATGGGACATAAGCAATGACTCTTGAATACAACAAATAAACTCTAAAAGACTTGAGAGATTTAACCAATGCATAGTCTTTCTTATCCATGATGCCATATTTTAATTCATCATATCTCAATGCCTAAAAAAAGAAATGGGCTTCTCTAAGACTTCAACGTTCTTCTACAATAAAATAGCTACTATTGTATCAAATGAAGTGAAATAAAAAATAAGAAAATCCTTGGAGTAGTCTGTGCTGATAACGATCGAAGCTTCAGCCAAGGCTTTATTTATCTAATCAAAATAATTGCGGGACTCGATAGTCCATTTGATTTCATTACCTTTCCTCAACATGGCTATGATATATTTGACCAACTCAGCAAAATTTGACACAAACCTTCTCAAAAGATTATTTTTTCCCAAAATAGATTGAACCTCCTTTTTGGATCTAGGAAGTGGAATGGTTTGGATAGCTTCAAATCTGTTGGAATTAATCCTTACCCCTTCAACTGACACAATATGCCCCAATAATGTTACCTCCTTCATGGAAAACAATGATTTTTTTGGATTCAAGGAGAGACCAAATTTTCTACATTTCAAGAAGACCTTTTTTAGATGATCATAGTGTTCTTTATCAGATTTAGAGAACATCATTATGTCATCTAAATAGATAACAACAAACTTGTCCTTCTCTCCAATAAATGCTATGTCCATATCTCACTAAAAGGTCACCCATGTGTTCATCAAACCAAAGGGCATCTTGGCATACATAAACGTACCCCAAGGAGTGGTGAAGGTAGTGTTCTCTCTATCTTCTGGTAAAACATAAATATGATTATAACCAGAAAAACCATCAATCATGGAAATCCTGGCCACGCCTATCACCCTTTGTAATATGTGCTCCATCTTGGGAAAAGGGTAACTATCCTTTTTAGAACCTTTGTTCAGATTCTAGAAATCAACACAAAGTCTGATTTCTCCATTCTTTTTTCTCACCGGGACCAAGTTGGCCACCCATTCAGAATACCTCAAAGAAATAATAATTTTAGCATCTAAAAGCATTTTTACCTCCTTTTCCATGACAGGAAACAACAGAGGATTGATTTGTCTCAACTTTTGCCTCAAGGGTTTGGTCTCTTCCTTTAATGGGATTTTGTGCTCTATAATGCTGGTGTCATAAGTTTTGAGATCTTCGTAAATCCAAGCGTATACATCAGCAAATTCCTTTAACAACTCAGTTACTATATTCTTCCCTCTGTTCTCTTGATAGGCTGCATGATAACTTGACATATTTTGGATCCTTTTTTGTGCCCAAATTGCACTCAGTTATGTCAACATCATCAGTGGACACTTTCCCCTTCATTGCCACATCATTTCTATCAAATAATATTTCCAAAGGAACTAGCCCTTTTGGAATATGGTTGCTAGGTAGCTGCACAATATGATGATTAGAAATTTTATTAAGGAAAACATCATCATGAGGATTAATTTTAGAATCATGATCCTGATCAATGTGTAATGCATAAAACTCATCAACAGTCTTGAGGAATTTTTTAAGTTTTAGATCATCTTCAAACACCTTCCAATATTTTACATTATCGAGTATAGAAGGCCTATACTTGAATTCTACATCATACATGAGTTTAGGTGGTAAGGGGATTATGAAATTGCTTGCCGATACATCCAAAGAATCAACCATAGTATTCTCTTCTCTAGGAATAAATGAAATGTTAAAAGCTGAGAAGAAGTTGTCCACCAAGTCCCACACTTCATTCCTGTAAGATCTAAGCCTAGGGTGTTTCGTTTGATAAATATTTTTAATCTGATGGAATATTAATTTAGAATCCCCAAACACCGATAGCTCTTCTATCCCCATGTATTTACAATCCCTCAATCCCAAGACAAGAGCTTCATAGTCTTCCACATTATTAGTAGTTTCAAATTCTAGTTTGTATGACAAAGATATAATCTCTTGAGATGGTGAGACAAAGACCACTCCAACACCAACACCTTCCTTAGAAGAGGCTCCATCAAAGAACATCTTCCAAATAGAGGTGGTTAGTGGAGACTCCTCACAAAAGGTAACATACTATTTTTTGATTTCAATAGGAGGTTCAAGAGTATCGATGAGATGCAAGATGCTATATCCCAAATCAGTATCAAGAGAAAAAATAGGATGATTTGTGGGGTTTGCTTCATGAATAATGATGTAAGACAATGGATATTCCCTGTAAATTCTGATGTCCCCCCCCAAAAAAACGGGAATGGTAGCATATGAGAGATCCATCTGCAAGGTTCCCCCAAGTCTTTTTATCCAAGACCTTGACAAGAGCATGGCGAACTTGGGGGGAACATCAACCACCATGATATCCATGACTACTCTTTTCATGGGAAGTTGAAATAGGGTTACAACCAAATCCTTAATGATTCCAAGACACTTCACTTTCCTGTAGTCAAAAGAATATAAGTCATGATAAGTCTTTGTGATTTCTAACCCAAGTTCATCCATAACAGTTTTTGGCATGAGATTGTGGGATTCCCCTGAATCCATCAAAAAATTATGCAACACCTTATCATGAATATTAAGTGATGTATAGAAAGGATGGGATGAATCATCTCTATATTCTATCAATGGACCCAAGATAACTGTTGGTTTTTCATCTTGCAGATTTACTAAATCAGTGGCACTTGGAGAGCCTTCGGGCTATAACATTTTAGAGAGATATTTTTTAAATTCTTCATTTTTTATCAATTCCAAAAAAGGTACAGGGATCTTGATTTTTTGGATCTCATTCTCAAAGATGAAGGAATAAGAAGACTTCAGGATCTCTTTGCTTTCAGGAGTAGGATTTCTGACCAGAACTTGGGGATTTTGAGTGTCTTTTTCCTTACTTCTAACTATCACAACCTTGGCAAAATTTTATTTTTGGGCAGTTTGATTAGGAGCATCAATTTTTTCTTCATTCTTTTTGGATCTTAGATTATATCTATTAGGAATTTCTTTTGCTTTATCTCCCTTACCGAATTCATTTATTTGAATATCCATCAAGGATTGCTCATAAGAATATTGAGTCAAGTGAGGGGATGGGGATGTGTCACCTAATAAATGAATCTYAGGATCAACTTCTTCCTCCYCTCCTTCTTCATCAACAACTAGGTTGTTCTGTAAAGGAGTTTGTACCCTTTGATCATCTCTCTCTTTGTTTCTRGCATCTCTGGGAAGGTTTTGGGGAGCATTATTTGGTCTCCTGAAGTTACCTTTGTTATCAGTATTTTGAGTATTTCTATAGGTCTGTTTTCCTTCCAGTTTTAACTTCTCTATCTCAATAGAAAGGGATTTTACTAATTTGGTSAGCTCATGTACTTAAGGATGAACAATATGGRAGTCAGAGGTTGAGGTTTCAGTTCTGCATTTTCTTCTGTCCCTATTCTATTTCCCTATGAGTTTATCATATGCCACTATGTTGGATTCCACCTCCAAGGMTGCATCTTGCATATGAACTAAGGAGGATRAACTTTTTTCTCTCAGTAGAAGGCACAACTCAGGGTCAAAGGCAGTGGMATAAGTGATTTTTCTAGAGGTTTCAGTGGATTTTATCTCATCAGGAATCTTATTGTACATTTTGTTAAATATTTTAGAAGTCAGAGATAAACTCTCCCTCTTTCCCTTTTAGGGATCCAAATTCAGTGATGTAGTACAAAAAGTMATTTTTGTCCCCCCAATGCCTCAAGAAGGCCTCGTCTAATGCCTCAATGCTAGTAATGGATCGAGGTTCCAAACCCCTAAACCACTTCCTAGCCTCACCAAAAAGGATTTGGACGAAGACCCTCATACACACATCCTCATTTTAAATGTTTTGATTATTTGCATAGCTGTAGAAGGCAAGAAGATGTTCCTTAGCGGTTATATCTTCTTCTCCCATGAATTTGGGCATGTATTTCAAATAATCTCCAGGAGGGAGAGAATTCACTGGTTGAGGTAAGACAAGAGGGGATTATCTTTCAGCCACTATGGCATCCATCCTATTTCCAGGGGGGTTAGAACCTCCCATTGGATTTTGAACTCTTGGTGAACAAGGAGGAGAAGGGGACTTGACTGTGTGCAGCTTAGGTGAAAAGGTAATGTATGAAGGGGAAATTTCAGTTTTCATAGAAAAAGGATGGGTCTTGGAAGAATATGGTAAAGTCTGCATAGGGGAGGAGGTTTCATTTTCTTTGACAGCATAAATTCTAACAGGAGGAGGGGTAGCAAAACATAAAGTAGGAAACTCCTCAAGACTCTCAAGACTGTACCACTTTACAATGTCACAGGAAGAAAAAATGTCAATGCTTTCTTCTTTCAAATCAATTTCGAAAGACGAGTATTCAATAGGAAACTTTTGAAAATCAAGATTCTTAGATACTTCAGCAAAAGGTAAAGAAGAATTACTTGATATAACAACTGGAGTATTAAGAGTGGAATCGGGCAACTGACCAGAAGCACTTGTAGCAACAACCTTTCTTGAGAAACTTTTCCCTTCTTGATTATCTTTTCTGGGTGAGCCTCAGGTGGAACCAAAGGTAACTGTGCATTTGATATCGTATGTCTGCCTTTAGGTGCCAGAGATGAAACAATGGAGTCATCGGGTGCAAGATGTAATATTCAAGACTCTAATTTCTAATGCACCTTTAGAACTAGTAAGCTATGTCATTTAATCTCAGGGAAAAGTCTTCAAATAATTACTCGACAATGACGTCAAGAATGTTAGCACTAGGAATCACCTTCATATTGCATGGAAGGCATGCCTAATACCCATCAGGTTATATGTGAATGTAACAAAGTTTTGAGGGGTCAAATGGATAAGACTCAAGATGATAATGTTCCAACTCAGAAATTGGGGCTAGCATGCACGAGCAATCAAGGTCTTGGATAACTTTAATCAATAAGTGGGAGTAAGTATGAATAGAGGGAAGACTTCAGTGAGAGGAATGTAGAGGTTGCTGTAAATATCAGATCTACAGACAACCTAAGGAAGAAAGACTCTTTACACAAGATCTTCTTGAGTTCAGAACTTAAGGACACTAAAGAAACATCATGATAATATAATAATCATACATACATAATAATATCACCACAACCATTCATGTGAATCATTTAAAGCATGAACACTTTAGCATCAGAAGCAAATAAGCTGAAAAGAGAAGTTGATTTCTATTAACTAGGATGTCTCAAATCAAGTACACAACCAGTTAACAATAACTTCATCAAAATATTACAGTATAAGGGAGCCTTGCTCAACCATTCTAACCTACTGAAGCATTTCATCTATCTATTTATAACAAAAAGGTAGGCAACAACTGGAGGTGCGAGCTGGCCTTCTTCCCATGAAAATATCTAAGACTTTATTCCATCTAACAACTTGACTAACAACCTATGATATAAAATTGGAAAGTGTTGGTGACTGATCCAACGAATTTTTGAAGTAACTTGATGTCCCTTTAGCATGAAACTCGTTGTTTTCCACGTGTCCTTCAGGGTAATGTGGCTGTCATGATGCTTCCATCTGTTGTCTCTGTAATTCTCTCCATCATTAGCTATCCAAAAAGTTGTTAGCGAGACTCTCCTGGATTCCTGGTATCTATTGGTAGCATCTTTGGGTAGCACTCTAAGTAGCAAACTTTGTAGTGCCTTCACCAAATTTCATGAGATTCGGTAGCGCAACCTAAAAACTAGACAAGTAGAAAAGGTAGCGCCAAACCTTTGTATCCTCTGTGCAAACTTCAATCTCTGCAAGAAATTTGGTAGAGAATTTTGGTAGCACCACTCTAGTGTATCTCTGTGTAGGATTCCATCTCTGCCAAAAATTTGATAGCAAATTTTGGTAGCACCACTGTGTATCCTGTCGAACCTTAGGTAGCGCCATCATAATTCAAAACACCTTCACTTGAACATATGTTGAATGGGTAGTAACCTTGGGAAGTAGAAGCTTAATATGTGTAATATGTGTATTTTTCATTGTGTAATATGTGTAATATGTGTATTTGTAATATGTGTAATATGTGTATTTGTGTAATATGTGTATTTGTGTAATATGTATAATATGTGTAATATGTGTATTTGTAATATGTGTAATATGTGTATTTGTATTTGTCATTGGGAAGTAGAAGAAAAATATGTGTAATATGTGTATTTGTCATTGTATACTTTATGTTCTTTTATTGAAAATCCATTTGTCGTAAAATATTGTACAAAGTAAAAATCTACAATCAGAACGCATCATCATAATAGAGAATCAATTGGATCTCGTGCCTCTGGCTTCTTTCGATGGTGTCAAGAAAGACTCTGAACCTCTGGAATGTGTAAGGTTTTGTGAAGCTTCAAGAGATAAAGTAGCATATTTTCCTTTTTAGGATTTGAATGTTATATTTATGGTTTTCTATAGATAACATGATGATTTAATGGATTCACAGTATGCCAATCATGACATAACAAGGGTTGTGACAAAGCTTCCTTAGTGGCAGCCAACCATATGGTAAACAATTGTTGCTTGTTTTTTAAAGCTCGACCACCATGAACCTCTACCCCCAATTACCATGATGAATGAAACAATTGTTGCTTGTTTTTTAAAGCTCGACCACCATGAACCTCTAGCCCAATTGCCATGATGAATGAACATATCGTTAACGACCAAACAATTTCCTTACAAACATTCAAAGCAACCTTTTTGGTGTTTGAATCGCCAAACAATTTCCTTACAAACATTCAAAGCAACCTTTTTGGTGTTTGAATCGCCGTCAGCGCCTATGAGCCTTTAGGTAATGATTAGTAAGCCATCTAAATATGTCAATGTTTGAATATTATGATAATGAAAGTGACAATACATGCGCCACATATATGAATATTGTTTAATTTTCACTCGAAGATTTTTAGACCTTATATATAAAGAGTATAGAGAGGTTTGTTTTTCTTGTTTTTCTTGTGATAGACCAGCCATATTAGCATTGTACACTTTTATATCCTTTTGAATATAAAGCGTATTTTTCTCGTTGAAAAAATAGAGAGGTTTGTTTTATATTGACGGTAAAAACTATTTATCTTTAAGAATGTATTTTTTAATACATTACTCTATTTCTTAGATCAATAGCCTAATGGTTAAAACTATTTATCTTTAAGAACGTATTTTTTAATACATTACTCTATTTCTTAGATCAATAGCCTAATGGTTAAGAACATGTGTTTCCTCTTAAGAGGTCACAGGTTCAAATCAAATCACTGGGCGAAGGGGGGTCCCTTGTCCCACAAACAAGGGGGTCTCATACACCAATTTGGTGTG
>JASDQU010284307.1:0-14518 GCA_032191745.1 Picea mariana
AGAAGGTGTTGTTGGAAAAGGTTGACACTTTGAAGAATGCTGCAGATTCATTGACAAAGTCTGTGAGCACAGAAAAGTTCTCTTGGTGTAGAGTAACAATGGGCATTGCTGCCCTGGATTGTTGACTATATAATCCCCTGGACCCCTGGATGCAAAGAAAACAACAAGTGGGAGAGTGTTGGGTATGTTTTATATTCTTTGCATGTGTGTGTGTGTGGGTGCGTCCGATACGACGACTGCGTCTGACGATCCCTTCACCTAGGGCTCTGCCATGTGCGCCGGGCGCTTTCCTAGGGGGGTCCCAGAGGGGGGCAGGTATGCCCCCCGCTGGTTACGCGGAGCGTTCGGCACCGGGCAGTAGCTTGGGGCCGACGGGGTTCGGGGCAGCGCCTTGAGTACGTGCAACATTCGGCACCGGGCGGTAGCCCGGGGTCGAGGGGTTCGAGGCAGCGACCCAAAAAATTTTTGGGGGCAGTTTTTGCTATTTTTAGCGGATTTTGCTATTTTTAGCTGATTTGTAAATTAATCCCGGATTAAGGGATTAGGGTTTTGGTATCTACGGAATACCTAAAAACATTGTATATATTGTATGGCGAAAGGTGAAATTCGATATAATGAAAAAGAAAGGTTTTCCCGGTTGAGGGTTTCTGGTAAAGATCTCTGTGTATTCTGTGTATGAGCCATTGATTAATTTCTGTATTGCTTAAGAATATATATGCATTGCTTTACTTCGCAGGTTTAAAACTTACAACATAAGGGGAGGGGATTGTAATATCCCCAAGGATGAGCTCATTTGTAATCATGTTTATGAGTTGTAAATCATGTATTATAGGCTAGTGAGCCAAGTTAATATAAGCTGGTAAGGATTATGAGTTTATTAGGCCTGAGAGCCTAAGTGTTAAGTCCAGGAGCCTATTTTTGTATATGTAATTATGTATAACATTAATAAAAATATGAACACCGTTGTGTGTAGGCCAACCACGATGAATGAGTGATGGGGGACTAAGCTTCCATAGAGTGGGTAAGGGATTGGGGGATGGAAGGTTGGAAAGAGAGGCTAAGTGTTTAGCCTAGGGGCCTAAGTCCTTGGGAATAATATTTTAATATTATTCCAAAAGCCAGGTGAAATATATGTTTGTCCTAAGTTCCTAGGAGAGGGAACGCATGTTGATGGAGTGCATGCAGCTTCATGGGAGACATGTGTCAACCCAGGCACATGCATTTTAACCCAAATATTGAGTCATGGAGGGGGTTGGTTCCCCATTCTGTCGTCCATCTGACTGAGCCGAGAAAGCTCTGCCTCTGAGTTCTGTAAGACTTCTACATCTTTGAAACTCAAAGCTGGTGATATTTTCTTGAGAAATCATTACCATTGTATCTGAACTGTTTAGTCGGTGTTCAGCCTCTATGTGAATTGCTTGTCACGCATCCTGCAAACGAGTGTTACCTGAACCGTGTTATGTTTTAGTGGTTTTTTACAGCTTCCTATTTGCACACCCTGTTTTTCCTGTTGCTACAGTCACCCGTGAACCAGCCAAAAGTTGTTGTTGTTGTTGTTATCCTAAACTTGCAGGAACTAAATTGGAAACTGGTGGGAGAGTCAGGTTGTTATCTCATGGTCGAAGAGGTAGGTTGTCAGGCCTATGAGCAGCTCTTTCCAGGTGAAGGAGTCTGTTGGGAAGGGGTTTTCCCCCAGAGAGAGTCCAACACCAGCTACAGAGCTCTAAGACTTCCTGATATGGCATGTTGTCGAGACCCAAAGAGGGAGGTAAAGCACTGATGGAATGTGCTTGTGAAGGTGTATACTCCCAGGCATAACAGGAATGTGGGGAATGATAGTCTATGAGTAGTAGGCATAAGAAGGCATCCTAGGAAGAATCCTTCTGATTATTCTATGCAGTTTTTCTATAACCTCAGCCTAGTCTAGGATTCCCTTGCCTTGGGTGGAGCTTGGTCCTAGCTCGGGGGTGACCCACCGCTGAGAGTGATGAGCAGTGGGGTCTAAGGCTGGGAGGTTTGTGGAATTTTTGCACGTGGTTGGTGGAATTACTACAGTTTCAAATATAAGTATATGCATGTGTTTAAATTCATATTTTAAATGCATGTCTGTGACGCTTGCAATATTATCATGTATTTTATTGTGATTATGTTTATTGTTGATTGAATTATTTTGTACATTAGCAGTAATTGTATGTTTACTCCGTTAATCCATTTAATTTCATTTAAATGCATATTATATAAGTATGAGAATGTTTCCGTGTAATAGTGTTCGCCTAGCCGTGGGGTTGACGGCCGAGGATGTTACATCTTGGCTCCATGATGAGCTTCGATACAAAGGCAATTTGTATTTAAGTAAACAATCAAAACTTAAATCCATGGTACTTTCTGAGCTTCATGCTACACCCACTGATAGGCACTTCAGGTTTACCAAAACCTGTGACAGGATCAAACGTTATTTTTTTGGGGATGGTATGAAACAGGACATTCGTAATTTTTTCACTAAATGTGATGTTTGTCAATGCAACAAGGGAGAAACAGTCAAATATCCAAGCACACTACAACCACTTCTGATTCCACCTGCTATTTGGAGGGATATCTCTATGTATTTTATTACAGTCTTACCCAAATCGGGAAATAAATCAGTCATCATGGTGGTTGTTGATCGCCTTTCCAAGTATGCTCATTTTTGTGCTCTTCAACACCCATTTATAGCATCCATGGTGGCTAAACTTTTCATGGATCAGGTCTTCAAGCTTCATGGAATGCCGCATTCTATTGTTTTTTATCGTGACCCAACTTTCACCAACAATTTTTGGCAAGAACTGTTCAAGCTACAAGGCACCCAATTTCATCTCAGCACAGCTTATCATCCCCAGACTAATGGTCAAACATAAGTTGTCAACAAGTGTTTGGACATATTTCAGGTGTTTTGCCTCAGAAAAGAAAAATCAGTGGGCTCAATGGTTACCCCTAGCTGAATGGTGGTACAACACTTCATACCATACAACTACATGCATGACTCCTTTTGAAGTGGTATATGGATAAAATCCAACTTCAATTTTCACATACTTACCTGGTTGCTCAAAGTTCCAGGTGATTGACCAAAAACTTACAATTTGAGAGGCTATTCTCCGCACCCTCAAAGAGAATTTGGTCATGGCATAGAATCGCATGAAGCAACAAGCAGATCAAGGTTGCTCTGAACGTCAATTTGTAGAAGGGGATCAATTGTTTCTTCGACTGCAACCTTACAAGAAAAATTCCCTCAAGGCCAAGCATTGTCAGAAGCTAGTGCCCAAGTTTTATGGTCCTTATACCATTCTCAAGCGTGTTGGACAGGTGGCGTATCAGTTAGTTTTTCCTAGACATTCTAAGCTACAGCTTGTGTTTCATGTTTCATGCTTGAAGAAGGTGATTGGAACTAAGTGCCAAATTCAAACCAACCTTCCCTAGTTAGACGAAGAAGGATCCATTTGGCTATAGCCACAAGCAGTTTTGGACCAGCATAAGCGTCACCTGCGTCAGAGAACCATCAAGGAAGTGTTAGTCCAGTGGAAAGATACAACTCCAGCAGATACCACTTGGGAACCAACTACCATTCTACAACAATTTCCACATCTCAAGCCTTGAGGACAAGGTTGTTTTTAAGGGGGAGGACATGTTAAGGTCCTAACCCGCACATAGGTAGAAAAATATATTCGGATGTAATAAAGGTCAACATTAATAAGTACTTGCAATAAAATAGAATAAGTCAAATGTAAGAAGACCTAATAGAAGCTTATGCTTCTAGAAGGATCTTCCTCTAGATGCTTCTTTTGATAGACATATTTAGTATAAATAGAATTCAAGGGTATGAGAACCCTAGCTTGGATATTATTGTAATAGAGCTATGCTCAACTAGAGATTTCCCCCTCGAAGAGGCCCGTGAACATTGCTCTTAGAATCAAAGTGTTATTTCTATTGTTATTCTTATATAATTTCAGTATTATTGTGGTGATTGTTCTGGTTATATTGTTGTTATTCTTCCATTTCTAGCATTTTATTTCTTCTCTGCATACTTTTTATATATTGTATATTACAATCTTAATAGTGAATCTGAAACAACCTCATCCTCTAAGAAGAAAATAGAGATTCTCACTAGGCCTCCTCAAACTAAAAATCAACAAGAAACTTTAGACTTGGAGAGCTTGTAGAAAGCTTTCCAAAAACTGTCCAATCAGGTTGTCGACTTGAAGAGATCAGCTAAGGGGAAATCCACAAGAAAAGGAAGTTTTAAAGCTCCTTTCAGAAAAAAAATTCCTCCCAATCAGCCAAACCCGACCACAGAAGGTCTAAATTTTGAAAGTTTATGGTATGCTTTGCAAACCATCTTAGAAGCACATCATAATTATGATTTTGTTCCTCCTGAAAGTTATGAATATGTAGTTGAGGAAGAGGTATCGGAAGAGGAAGACTCATCTCCCCCTTTTTTCGGTCACTTATCAGACAATATTTTCCAAGTGAATTTTGAAATAGTCCACCCCTACAACAAAAGAAGCAAAACGCAAAACAAACCCCCTTCTGAAGCAAGTAAAAATGTGTTTTCAGAGAAATTAAATAAAATTGAAATTAAACAAAGCTTAACAGCCCCAATTTTAGAATATGATTTAATTGAAGATCTAAAAAAATTGAGGGCTAATATTTATGTTTTTGAACTGCTAAATTTCCTCTTATTTTGCAGAAAATGCTTCAAAGTATCGTTGAAAACAGTAAAAAGAGTGACTCTAGCAGCAAATAATCAGTAGAAATTGATTCAAACGTAACTAAGAATGTCCCAACTAAAAATACATCTGAACCTCCAGACAAAAGGGACTTTGCAGTAAAAACTGTAGCCAATGTAAATAAAACTGTTTTAGGGACAACAACAAAAAAATCAGCAGAATTCTGTTGTTAACACGGAAAAATGTCTCGCATTTTTTGTTAACCTTTGAAATTTTTAATAGGAATGTACATAATTTTATGGTCAATTATGGTGCATGATCAAATGTGATGCCTCTATCTGTATGCCAAAAAATCAATGCATAAGTTAAACCTTCCAATCTTAAAATCATTCAATTGGATCGAACAAACATGAAAGTAGTTGGTGAGCTTAAGAATGTATTGATTAGACTATATTCCAATACTAAGGTTCATCAGATAATTGATATTATCATTGTTGATATCCCTGAATTTTATGGCTTGTTTTTAAGAAAGGATTGGTCAGAACAGCTGCACGGTTACTTTGCCATAGATTGGTCTCACTTTTGTCTGCGTGAAAATGGATAGCCCAACAAAATCAGGATAAACAAAGAACATTATCTTAAGCATACTGTAATAGATTTGAATGATACAAATGAACCTTTCATTACATCTGCTAATTCATTTGAAACACAAAGAATGAATACCTTCTTTGGTAATTTAATGACCGAAATCTCTCCCATCACTGATCCTGCGCAACAATATGAAGTTGTAACCTATACTCAGACATCCGTTTTTCCAAGTATGCCAAGTACTTCCAATGATGCACAGATCTAGTCCTTATACTTTGACAGATCCAAATCCAAAGAAGGAGTAGGTGTTGGTTGTGTACTCATCGATCCTATAGGTAATAAGACTTTTATTGCTTGTCAGTTAGAGTTCGAATGTACTAATAACACGACCGAGTACAAAGAAATTCTACAAGGACTTAGGAAAGCTTTGGATATGGATGTGAGAAATTTGATAGTATTTGGTGATTCGAAAATCCTGGTTAGGCAGGTAAGAAACACCATACATTGCTTATCACCACATCTGAAAAGATACCAAATAGAGGTATGGAGTTTAATGCTTAAATTTTCAGCATTCAACATAAATTCTATTCCTAGATTGAGTAATTCAGAAGTTGGTTTATTGGCCAATGTTTCTTCTAAACTATTTCCCACTGAAGGTCTTTCCCCTAATGCATTTTCAATTGAATTTTTGTTCAGGCCGTTGATCCTAGATAACATTACAAATTGGAGAGTATTCAATGATGACCAATAGATTATCAACTTCCTACATATGGAAGACACCTTCCAAGGTGCAATCATTGATGAAGGTACTCATAATGAGAAACTCCAAAATTTCACGGTAATATCTGATCCTCAATCTCATGAATCGACATTCGAGATAGTAAACTCTATCCCTGGATCTGTCGTAAGACTAGAGAAATTTTATGACTTGCACGATAAATTTAGAGGAACAGTAAATTGTAAAACTAACAATTCTTATTTGATTTATGAAACAGTTAATTTAGGAACAAAGGATAATCCTCAAAATATTAATCTGGGAAAGGGATGTTCCGAGCATTAAAGATATGATTTTATAAAGCTATTTAAAGAATTTAAAGATGTTTTTGCTTGGATGTATGATGACTTAAAAACATTCGACCCTAACATCATACAACATGTTATCCCCATGAAACCCTATACTCAACCTTTTCAACAGAAATTGAAGAAGATACACCCTAAATTGGAACCCACTGTTAAAAAATAACTAAACAAATTACTAACTGCAAACATAATTTTCCCAGTTAGGCACACGCAATGGGTGTCTAATTTAGTCCCTATAAGGAATAAAAGTGGTGAAATTCAATTCTATGTCAATTTTTGGAACTTGAACTGAACATCTGATAAAGAAAACTACCATGTTCCTCCAATGGAACAAATCCTACAACAAATGCATAAATCAGGCACAAACCATCTTTGGGGTTGTAATCCAAAGATGCTTGGTAACTTAAGAAAAGATAATTTAGGTATGCTTGGATCAATGGGATAATTCAATAACTAATGAAATGGACAACTCATCATACATTCGAATAAGACAGTTCTTTTAGAGATCAATAATCAGACAAAATAGTTTAAGCAGGGGATGAAGAATACTAATCTTGGTAACCAAATACAATAAGGGTCATACAATATAGAAAGGATGTTCTCCAATTCAATTTTATGATCTTAATAAAGAGATGATAGTCTTTAGAAGCTAAAACAAACTGAATTCAAGTGCAGAGAGATGAAATAGATGACCAATCTGATATTGAAAACAAAAGAAAACTGTGATTCTATTATCAAATAAGAGTCTATTACAGTAGAAAAAATGTATCCAAGATTGAACCCCCCGTTGGATGTGGCCTCTATCAGCTTAAATAAGTTTTACAAAATAGTTCAGATCCTATAAAACTGGATCTAATATACTTAAAATAGAACAAGATCAAATCAAGGTGATGTGTAAGATCAAATCCTGATTTTTAAGGTTTAAACCCTTATCAAATAAGTCTCCAGCACTCTTCGATAACTTCAACAATATTTGACATCTTCAATGACTTCCAAGGTGATGACAAGGCACTTGAGATCTTACTTTAATAGTTGGGCAATATCTTCATCAAAATAGAAAATTCACTTGATCTCTTTCCCTTCTTTGTCGCCTCAAAAGATGAAACAAAAAGAGAATACATATACCTTTAATTACTATCTTTCAATCTTTTTACTTCTTTGGATTATCATTTCAATGCTGCAACTTCATATAAACTGCATAAAAATCGAGTATGTGAGCATATGTCCCTATAACATGTGTTTTCAGCTATTTCCATAATAAAATTGTGCATCGACGCTCCATATAAATTGACAGAGAGTTTTTTGTTCATCTGTATTGATACTGTGACTTTCTTTACCTATGCTCAACAGCTAACACATTTATGCTTTGATTTAGGTATTGACAGTGGATATCTTACAGCTCGATGTGAAACATCTACTCCAAATCCAATTTAATAGAATTAATGTCAGCAGGCTCAATTAGGCACAAATAATTTTGTTTGAACCATTCAAACTGCTTAATATCAATGCATTGAAGATAAGGGTTTGTGGGAGACTTAGAGAAGAACAGAGAAACATTGTTTTTTTATCTCTGCAACCAAAAGAATGTCGAAATCTATTTCTGGAAACATGACCTGATGTCAAAAATGATATCGGCATGATTCACCTCAAACTGTGCAACACTAGATACCCAAATCGGCTTCTGCAAGATTGTTTATTAAATCAACTTATATGTCAATCTCTTGTCACCATAGGACAACTGCACACTTATTCTCTGTTTGCAAAATCGGGCATCCAAATCATAAATTAGCTTGGCGCGATGGCTTAATTCATGGCTTGATTTACAACTAAATCATGGCTTTTCCTTTGCTATCTAAAAATCCAGATTCCATTCTTGAAAGCCTTGACAAATGCCACCACAAACCTGCAAGTGTTGACTCATTTAAACTTCAACGATCGGGAAACCAAGGCTAGGAGCCATTGATCCTCATGTCTTTGACAAATGACATGACCCTCCTTGATTTTCGTAGAAAAACGTTTTTTGATTAGACAATAAGACCTATTGTATTCTCAGTGTCATCGTTCCCTTAATGCAGGAATCTGACCCAGATCATTAAACTTGCACTCTTTCATTGTCACAAATGGAATATCGACCCTATATTTTCCCTGTGACACTTAATAATACACTTGGCAGTATTGCTTAGATATCTGTGCATTGCACCATCGACGGTTTGAATTCTTCTGCATGTAAATAGGGCACATGATATCTCTGCCTTTTTTATTATTTTCTCAATGAAATAATCCTTCATGCATGGAGATTCAAAAGCTTAAGGCCTTTATATGCACCAAATTTAATCTCGCTATTTCGATGAGGTGAATAGGAAAGGAGCTGGGCACTCAACGCTGAGCTTTGTAACTTTATGTGTGACTCAACTTGTTTGACATGGAGTTTAGTCAATGATTTGTCTTGACTCATGACTTGGAGCGCTAGGCTTTGTGTTGAACACATCTAATTTGCAAACCTGGAATTTGGCATATGTGAACATGTGGCTTGGGTTTTAGGATCACTTTGAGCACCCACCACTTCATAACAAAAGTGTATATTGGCATGTGAAAATATAAAAGCTAATACAACTAGGTTTATTAACTAGCAAAGATTTTATTTGTTTTTTTCCAGCTTAGGTCTTTTACTGGCACAGGAAGCGCATTTACAAACAGTTAGCCATTGAAAAGTAGAGCTTTCAACGGCTAACTAACAAATTTCAAGGTGGAAGAGCTGGTGAAACCGCAGAGAAATGATTTTTTGAGATTTCGAATATATATAGAGTGAAAATACTCTCAAGTAAATATTAATGGGAGCTAGGTCAAGGATTTGGAGATAAAGTACTAGCTAGAAAACTTTTGAAATGAGCGTATTGAATAAAAGTTGAGAATATACTCCAAAAATACCAATGCATTTTTTATCGCTAACATATGGCTCCAACTGTGATGGAGATCTCCCTGCAAGGTTTCCAAGAACCTAGTAGTTCGAGTCACCTTTAGCATTGGGCATGGAGTCATCTAGTCTTTATAACTGATCCCCTGCAAACCTGTGCCTTGTCCGTTGGGCTACGGAGTCATCTAGCCTGTGCAACTGATCTTCGGAAACCTGTAGCATGTTCTGCTTATTCATTGAAATCAACAACTGAAACTAATCTATCTGCTCGTATGAAGATCTTATTCTTCTGTCTACCCCTACTCTAACCAGTAGAGGTAGATTTATCAAGTAAAATCGAATTTCCAATGCATCCATCTTAGAAATTGATTTACTGAACTTGTTCTTGATTTTGACCCGAAAAATGATGGAATACATAGCCAATAGAAAAGTAGTTTGAGTTGATGACAAAGCCAATTTTCATCTGACCAAAATACTTTAACATATATGTTGTTCATGGATTCCAAATAGTTTGAGATAAGGTCATTAAAACCATAAAAGAATACCTCTTTGAACTATTGATTCAACTAAAAATGGAAGTGATGTTGGATGCCTTCAATGTTGAATATGGACTGTTGATCTAAACTTTTCTGCTCCTCTTCGTATATGCTGTAATCTTTCTTTGTCTGCAAGACAAAAAATTGAGAGTTGCCCTCATCATCTACTGCAGATCCAACACTTTCACCTGTTGATTTGTCAATCTGCTCATCACCTTTAAAGTTTTCAGAGGAAAAAATTTGATCTTCATGACAACCGTCTTTAATAGATGCATTTAATACAATGTCAAAAGCATCACTACGGTTATCATCTTGAAGATCACCCATCTCTTGATCATGGTGAGAGGTATCTTCTACTGCAGCAAAATCTTCATAAATATTTGGATCTTTATTTAATAAATAAAACTCATGACAACGTTCGGGATATATAAAGTCATTTGAAAATATGCCTTTACAAAACACATGGAAGGCAGCATGAAACGCTGCCAAAGAGTTGACACTTGCACTAGGCAGAGACCAATACCAATCACGAGCAATCCCTTCTAATGAAAAATAGAATAGTCAGATCTGAACATCCACATGCACTACTTGCAACCGATGCATGCAATCATGAAAATCCAGCAAATGTTCAGCTGGCACTTCCCACTCTTCTCCTCGAAATCTGGGAAGATTTTTCTCCCATTCATCTCTACTAGGCACTGGATGAGGAAAACCAGAAATACTTGAAAAATCACAGAATGCATACTTCTTTGCTAAGATCTTGTTCATGTCATACTAGTGGAGTCAGAAACAGATTTGTCCTTCATGGAGTCACCAGATAGATAATTACAACCGAATGATGTCTAGGCTTTGTCTATCATCAAATATGGATCTATGTCATCTCCCAAGGAAGTTGAGCTTCAATCTCCTCTCCCCGGCAACGGTGCCAATTTGTTAGCTCTCCATGAAACTCTTTGGGGTTGAAAGCCAAATATGCTTGGTAACTTAAGAAAAGATAATTTAGTTATGCTTGGATCAATGGGATAATTCAATAACTAATGAAATGGACAACTCATCATACATTCGAATAAGACAGTGCTTTTAGAGATCAATAATCAGACAAAATAGTTTAAACAGGGGATGAAGAATACTAATCTTGTTAACCAAATACAATAAGGTGCAGGGTCATACAAGATAGTAAGGATGTTCTCCAATTCAAGTTTATGAAGTTAACAAAGAGATGGCAATCTTTAGAAGCTAAAACAAACTGAATTCAAGTGCAGAGAGATTAAATACATGACCAATCTAATATTGAAAACAAAAGAAAAATGTGATTCTATTATCAAATAAGAGTCTATTACAGTAGAGAAAATGTATCCAAGATTGAACCCCTTATTGGTTGTGGACTCTATTAGCTTAAATAAGTTTTACAAAACAGTTCAGATCCTATAAAACTAGATCTAATATACTTAAAATAGAACAAAATCAAATCAAGGTGATGTGTAAGATCAAATCCTGATTTTTAAGGTTTAAACCCTTATCAAATAAGTCTCGAGCACTCTTTGATAGATTCAACAATATTTGGCATCTTCAATGACTTCCAAGGTGATGACAAGGAACTTGAGATCTTACTTTAACAGATGGGCAATATCTTGATCAAAATAGAAAATTCACTTGATCTCTTTCCCTTCTCTTTCGCCTCAAAAGCTGAAACAGAAAGAGAATACATATGACTTTAATTACTATCTTTCAATCCTTTTACTACTTTGGATTATCATTTCAATGCTGCAACTTCATATAAACTCCATAAAAATTGAGTACGTGAGCATATGTCCCTATAACATGTGTTTTTCAGCTATTTCCATAATAAAACTGTGCATCGGCGCTCCATATAAATTGACAAAGAGTTTTTCATTCATCTATACTGATACTGTGAATTTATTTACCTATGCTCAGCTACTAACACATTTATGCTTTGATTTAGATATTGATAGTGGATATCTTACAACTCGATGTGAAAAATCTTCTCCAAAGCCAATTTAAGAGAATTAATGTCAGCAAGGTCAATTAGGCACAAATAATCTTGTTTGAACCATTCAAGCTGCTCAATATCAATGCATCGAAGATAAGAGTTTGTGGGAGACTCAGAGAAGAACATAGAAACGTTGTTTGTAATCTTTGCAACCAAAAGAATGTCGAAATTTGTTTCTGGAAACATGACCTGATGTCAAAAACGATCTTGGCATGATTCACCTCAAACTGTGCAACACTAGATACCAAAATCGGCTTCTGTAAGATTGTTTATTAAATCAACTTATATGTCAATCTCTTGTCACCATAGGATAGCTGCACACTTATTCTCTGCCTGCAAAATTGGGTATCCAAATCATAAATTAGCTTGGCATGATGGCTTAATTCATGGCTTGATTTACAGCTAAATCATGGCTTGAATCATGGCTTTTCCTTTGATATCTAAAAATCTAGATTCCATTCTTGCAAGCCCTAACAAATGCCACCACAAACCTGCAATTGTTGACTCATTCAAACTTCAACGATCTGGCAACCAAGGCTAGGATCCATTGATCTTCATGTCTTTGACAAATGACACAACCCTCCTTGATTTTTGCAGAAAAACATCTATAGATTAGACAATAAGATCTGTTGTATTCTCAGTGTCATCATTCCCTTAATGAAGGAATCTAACCCAGATCATTAAACTTGCACTCTTGCATTGTCACAAATGGAATATCGACCCTATATTTTCACTATGACACTTAATAATACACTTGGCAGTATTGCTTAGATATCTGCGCATTGCACCATCAGCGGTTTGAATTCTTCTGCATATAAATAGGGCACATGATATCTCTACCTTTTTTATTATTTTCTCAATGAAATAATCCTTCATGCGTGGAGATTCAAAAGCTTAAAACCTTTATATGCACCAAATTTAATCTTGCTATTTCGATGAGGTGAATAGGAAAGGAGCTGGGCGCTTAACGCTAAGCTTTGTAACTTTATGTGTGACTCAACTTGTGTGACATGGAGTTTAGTCAGTGATTTGTCTTGACTTGTGACTTGGAGTGATACGCTTTGTGTTGAACACATGATTTGCAAACCTGGAATTTGGCATATGTGAACATGTGGCTTGGGTCTTAGGATCACTTCGAGCACCCACAACTTCATAAGAAAAGTGTATATTGGCATGTGAAAATATAAAAGCTAATACAGCTAGGTTTATTAACCAGCAAAGATTTTATTTGTTTTTTTCCAACTCAGGTATTTTATCAGTATAGGAAGCGCATCTACAAAGGGTTAGCTGTTGAAAAGTAGAGCTTTCAGTGGCTAACTAACAAATTTCAAGGCGAAAAAGCTGGTGAAACTGTAGAGAAAGGATTTTTTGATATTTAGAATATATACAAAGTGACAAGACTCTCAAGTAAAGATTAATGGGAGCTAGGTCAAGGATTTGGAGATAAATTACTAGCTAGGAAACTTTTGAAATGAACGTATTGAATAAAGTTGAGAAGATACTCCAAAAATACCAGTGCATTTTTTATCGCTAACAAGTAATTCCACTTTCTTCCTCGTCTATGGAAGAGAAGCAATTCTCCCTCCATGTGTTTTGCTTCCTTCTCTGCAATTGTCGCAAAATGTTCAAGAAGAGGACTACCCTCCTCTAGAAAATCGAATAAATTCATTATTAAAACTAGAGGTAGTGAGAACACAAGAAAAACAGAAACTAGATCAGCATCAACAAATTGTAAAAAGATGGTTTGATTCAAATTCTTCTTCAGATAGGATTTTTGATGTCGGAAAGTTGGTTCTCAAGTGGGACAAAGCTCATGAGGGAAAGGGGGAACACACCAAGTTCCAAAATCTATGGTTGGGACCATTTGTAATTTCTAAAAAATTGGGTCCCAGCTCTTTCCATCTGCATAATTTGTAGGGACAGCTAGGCACTTTCACCTGATGATTTATGCTCCACTGTTTTGTAATTATTTTTTTTTTTAATTTTCTTTTCTATTTTTTATTTTGGTTCTTTTCATTTTGCTTGGTTTTGATTTGTTTTATGAATAATTATGTCTAAGTCACCGTCTCATTTGTGGAAGGGAATCAAAATTTTCATTCGTTAGCAGCAATGGATAACTTCCCAAGAACCTGAGTAGTAAGTGCTAAAACTCAGATCAACAGAAGTGAGTTTTTGTTCAAATTAGTGTTTCGGGTTTCTCATTGAAATTACAAGTAGACATGGTTGACCGCGGATGGAACGAGAAGGAGCGTTTAAGCGGCTAGGGCCAAAACCCTAGCCGCCATACTCTGAAGATCTGGTTGCAGGTACGCGGAGCTCCGGCCGCTGTCGTTCCAGGCTCTTGAGGGCGCGATTCCAGCTCGACCTCCTGTGCGCATCAGACAGTGGCTGCCCAGGTGACCGCCGTCCTCCCAGGTGTACCTCCTGCACGCATGCATCAGAACAGGGAGTGCCCAGGCGACCGCCGTCCTCCCAAAATGAATGCAAATCCGAATGACGAGAATGCGAAAGATCCCTTGGAAGCTTTCAAAGAGTTAGTCCGCTCGGCAAGAGCTAAATCCAATCCTTCTCCTCCGTCTAAGTTCATTAAGAAGCTGGAGGAGATCCCCTCCGTGGAGCTTTCTCCAGAGGACCCTTGTAACTGTGCTCTCTTTCTGGCAGAAAAGACCCTCATTGGGAAGTTTACGGG
>JASDQU010284317.1:0-14443 GCA_032191745.1 Picea mariana
TCTAAAGAATCACAAGTAATCACTTACCCTCTTAAGGTCCGATAGACCAATTAGGTCTTAGTGGATGTTAATCATCATCATCATCATCATCATCATCATCAATGATTAATATAATATCGTTTATATATTAATCCATAACTCAATCGTTCCATAATCAACCTTTTAAAATCATGCTTATACCGAAGATAATTATTATTCTTAAATGAATCTTACAATCATGCTTGAAATGGATTGTCTCATACCCAATAAAGCATTAAATAAGGTTGTAGAAAGCTAAATATAGTCGTTATACTAGTTTTGTTTTCAAAGTTATCAAGAATGTAACTCCGCATGCCTCAAACTCAAGATTTGAAATGAAGAAAATCCAACAACAACCTATACGATTAGTAACTCGGATTTAACACCATAAGGTTGCAATAGATTTACACGTTAGACTAATAAGAAAGGGAACTTAGTCAATTGGTAAGACACGTCAGACTAATCTATGGGTATACATAGGTAGATTCCAAACGTCTAGGTGTTGGTCTTGAAACATTCAGGAAGTTAAATACTATGAAAGAAAAGAAGCCAATGCTGAAGTAGGGATATGAATGACATAGTTATTCCAAATAACAACTTAATAGATACAAATTGTTTTGGCTCGAATTAGGAAACTTAACAATCGAATTCATTAATCATAACGATAATTGAAAAGAATATTACAAGGTTCGTTCCTTCTTGTCCCAAAATTTGTTATGAGACGAGTTACTTCACAGATTTTGGTGCCTTCTGACATGTTACCAATCTATGCCAAGAATATGTTTGATCTAAGATCAATTCTATTTAATAATCCAAATTAAATTGTAAAATGAGATTGCCATTAAACAAGCACCAAATTAACATTCAGATAATCCAATTACAATTTAATCAACCAACAACCCACCCAATCACTGAATTTCAAGAAATCTTACATGCGACCCCTTTCTTTAAAAATTGTGATATACACCAATTATGTAATTACATAAAGCTAACAAATATTTTTCTTAAAATTGAAAAGGAATTACAGCGTATAATGTTATTTTGATAACATTTCCTCCTGTGTACACATTACAGAAGAACCCTTAACCTCCATCCTGATTGAATAACATTACAATGATTTCGATTGAACATATTTATAACTAAAATATACTATATGGCAACCAAAAACCTTGTTGATAATTGATGTCAATATTTAAACTAGTAACTTGCACCACATTCCTTAGCTTGTTAATCGAACAACTTTATTGGTACCTCCCAACCAACGCTAGGGGTACTCTTCTTCCCCCTTATCCCCCCAAGCCGCAAAGGGGCCACCCAAAGAAAACCAAAAACTCAATAGAACAAACTTTCCCTCACAAGGAGAGGCTTCCACCTCTTACACAAGTTTCCAACCCAACTCTTCTCAAGTAAACTAATCAGTAAAATTTCGATAGCATAACATTCATCCAACAATAGGGTAAGTTCTCTCTTCCTCACCATTTATTTTATAGGAAGCATTGCATTGACACATGCCCTCCCATGCACAATTAAACAATTGTAAATAATAAAATTAAGGATTATTCAACCACACCACATGTCACACTCTCTCCAAGTTGCACATGTAAGTTCTCTTTTTATTTTAATTAATTAGACATTTTCCCTCATATTACCCAATTTATTCTTATTTTTCGTCTTAGTTGTCTCTTAGTTCTCCAATCCCTCATTTATTTTGTGTCCCCTAACTAAATTTTAGTTTGATTTGGTTTAGGAGTCTTCTTTTAGTTAGGATTAGTGTTTGATTGACTTAAGATACTAACTCTATGTTGACCAACTATTCTCTCATGTTTATATTTTCTTTTTAATAAAAATCATTTTTACTATATTCATGCACACATGTGCATATACAGAGTTTTATTCTTATTCCTTCTTTTACTTAACCTACTAGTATAATTCCCCTTATTCCCTTTTAATGTTTTCATTTATTCAATCCTCTTGGACTTAGACTCCTTGTTAGTTTTCTTTTTTATAATTTAATAATCAATTTTATGCTCTTTCTAACAATTTATAAGTATTTTATTTTAATTTTCTAGGCCTTCTAAATTTTTGTGGACTCACATTTTGTTTACGCAATGTGCCCTTCAAGACGCACTTCTGTGCTCCAAGGGCCCCACTCGCCATTGACTAGATTGAAATTTTGTCAGACACTTGGAGTCAACACTCTATTGGTCGACCTTATGAGATACTAAGGTATTTTCTAAGGAATAAGGATTCTACCTTATTGCGCACCCCTTAGAATTCTTCATGAGTGACTGTCTCAGTCTTACCTCACAACATCATTGACCTCTCAGAATGAGATAATCATTAACCTTTGTTCAGGCCACAATGAGAGTGCTAGTAGGCTGTGACAGGGATGTTGCCACACCTTTCCCTCATCTAAATGGTTTCTGTGCATGACCCCTTTACTCCATATGTGAGTCAGACTAGCAAGCATCACCAAGGCTAAATCCAATGACAAGAACAATGTCAATAATTCATATACATACCATCCATACTGAAATTGCCATATAAATTATGTGTGTAATTCAAATAATCAAACTCAAACCAAAATACAAGTCCACTCCCTGGCTCAATTTGGAGTCCAAGGAAGTTCATTGATACCATCAACATCCTCATCTTGTCACATTTTCTGCACACTCAGGAAAACTCATCATAATACCTATCAACATATACATCTAAAAATAACATATAAACTCAATGGCATCACATCATAACTCATAATTAAATCATAATCATAATGTATCATAACTAGATCAGTTGCTCACAAGTGTCCTCAAAGAATAATTCAGCATAAATGTGACTAGTGGAACTGGATGTTACACTATGGCATTTTATAAACTTAGACTAATTTATCCGACATGCATCATGGGAATTGTTCTCCTCTCACTCTCTCATATATAATTGATGTGATGGACTCCATTTAAGCATGCAATGAAGTGTGATGTAAAGCTTGTTTCGAATGAAGCATAGCCAACATTTCTTTGTTTTCAGACATAAGCTACCCCATTCTGTTAGTTTTTTTTCTACAATGTTTTTCTGTCTTATTCATTAATGGAAGTTGGGTTTCACTCTATTTCTGTGTTCTCTACTATATTTTTGTTTTTGTATCCTTTCATTCTCAGCATAATACATATCAAATATCCCTCCCTTTGTTTTGTTAACACTACATTTGGTGTATATTGTTGTCTCCTTAGAACTCCTTTGTCAAAATTTGAAATCCTTTCCAAGGTTACTCACCCCATACAATAAAAAAATTTCAAAACAATAAAAGCACCTTCCCTTGTCAACTTGATTATGAACTGACAACTACATTTCACTCCACCAATTGTTTTATGGTTATCATTTCTTCATGGTATCTACCAGTTCTATGAGGGTCTCAATGCGAAGAGAGCCATAAACTACCAGTTCTATGATGAAGGATGGCTCATGGAATATAGGAAAGTGGAATTTTTCTCATTGCGAAAATATTCCAAGGGCTAAGATCGATTCCACTCGGAAGATCATTGGCCAAAATTTATTCACAAAGTGCTTATTCTCCCATGATTAAAATGGAAACATGGTAACTCACATTTTGCTACCTATAGAAAAATCCATGGATGGCCTATATTCTCCTCACCCATCAAATTGATGGAAAATGTTGACCCATGGGATCCTATAAAGGAGAAGGGTCACAAAAATGGAAAGCCACCAGTGGCCTAGATTTCCCCTTCTTGAGTAGATCAACGATTAGGAAGGGGTCATGGAATTTTGGAAAAGAGGGAAATTCAAATGGAGGAAATTCTAGTAATGATCACAATTTCCCCTACCCACCAAATAAACAATTGGGAAGGGCTTGTGGAATTTTGAAAAGAGGGAATGGCCAATTGAGGAAATTCCACGAATGACCATGATCATCCCCAATCACTAGATCGATGGAAAAGAAGGGTTCATAACATTTTGAAAAAGAGGGAAAGGTTGATGGTAAAAATTCCATGAACACCCAATACTACATCCAAACCATAGATAAATGGTAATAAATCATTCATGACATTATATGGTGCAGACCCCCTCCCCCTTTCCTCTCGAGGCTGCGCGACCTCCCTGTCTAGGATTTTTTTCAAACACCTGATTCGGATTGAATCTTCAACTCCCTACTGGAACTCAACAAACTCTATCATAGGTCCTTCTTTAACCAAACTGTGGGTCCTTTTAAACCCGTAACTCTCTTCTTGGCCCTTTGAAGAAATTTGGCAGTGGCACTTGGCTCTCCATGTCGGTCCCTTTCTATCACATGACCTTCAGCTGTGTCTTGGGGCTCAATAACACAAAGTTCTTCGAGCTTCGGCTTCGGCTCTTTCCATGACATCCAACTCTTTACGTTCCTAAACTCTGAATTGACAAACTCAAACAACGCGAGGATCAATGATCCCTGTCCCTCCTTCCGATCGACGACTATGATCTATTCAGACTCCGGCCTTCGGAAGTCTCTCAATATCCTCCTCCGATATCTCCCAGAGTGATACTCCTCTTCAAATCATGAAGATTTATTCCACGCATCCCTTCCAGATCCAACGGTCTAGATTCAAATCGCTCTTCGTGACTTCGCGAAGATCTTTATTTTCTCTTGGAAAACCTCCTAGAGTTCCAACTCTTAGATCTTCTGATCTTCTGCCACCTATCTCCTCCTGACGATGGAAAATTTCACGATCTTCGAGACTTCGGCAAGTCCTCAACCTTCTTGCACACTTTGCGCAATTTCTGCTTAAGACTTAGACTATTCTCGGCCTTCTTCTGCACTGCTTACAGATTTCTGCACAAATTCTTATGTGACTTTGCTCATCTTGAAACCTTTGAGGTTCCCAGTTCCTCTACGTTCTTCAGTGGATTTTCTGGTGCCCTCCTAGCAACTTAGATTGTTATAGGATATCTCAGATATCCTAGCAACTTTTATGAAGTATGGAAGGATTTGTTGTACCACCATTCTAGCAAGGGAAACAAGTAACAACCTTCTGTTATGCCTAAGAAAAAGCAGAGCACAAAAGGTAATTCTTTTATTTATTAAGAAATTAACATCAGGATAGTTAACCTAAACCACTGCAAATGGAATTTTTACTAGAGATCATTGATAGACTTTTAAACAGTTCCATAAAATATTAAGACAACTCAACGTCACAGAGGTTCGAAATAATACAAGCAATGTTGAGAAATAAAATCATAAGAGGAAATAATAGCCTTTGTAATTATTAACCGTACAAAGAGTATCTTACAATCCTTGTAAATGAATACAGAGACAGTAGGGCTTAGAATCATAAAAGGAAATGTAAAAAAATATAAAAATCCAATAAATAAGACCTTGAATGAAACCCCAACTCATAGTTTCAGGTGTAGGTGTAGGTAGGTGTTCACTCTGAAAAATCAAAATCGAATCAATACACTACTAGTTAGTTCTAGTTTGAGCATAAGAGTTATAGATGACTTTTGCATGTAACTGCCAAGTGCCAAAGAAAAAAATTCCAACGATAATCCTTGTGTAATTTAATTAAAATAAATAGTAGAACGTTGGAACCAAAAGTAAATGCAAGGAGGTTCATCTACAACCATACAAGATACAAAATTAGTAAATCATAGAATTACATAACATTCAAGAGTTAGCTCACAGAAGGTTAAATGCATGCAGGGTTAGATGGATATAGCGAGAATAACTCTCAACAAAGAACCTTTATGCTAGGAGGAGCTTCCAATGACGTATACTCATCTTAAGTTGAAAAGAAAAATACAACACCAAACTTTAATGCTTCATGATGATCAAATTTTTCGCATACATTCTCAGGTTGAAGTTCAGATAAGGAGTCACAACAAGAAAAATAAAGTCTTAGCAACCGCTCCAAAAGAGTAATGCAATGAGAACAACAAAGGGTAAACTGAGAGAAGGATTTAGAGGCATTCTACGGTCGCACTACACAAAAGGCTCAAATTAAAGATTTGAGCCACAAAATTTCAAACAACAAAATTTGGCACATAGTTTACGAATTTATAGTTATAAAAGAGTTAAGATTTAACCAAGTATATGTCACAAAATAAAATAGAGGTAGGAGTACAGAATATAAATTGAAAAGAAAGATTACGAAAGTTGAAGATGAGGTCGCGATGACTATTCATCATTCTTATTATTGTTATAGGATATCTCGATATTCAACTTATCCTTTAATGACAACTAAATTATAAGTAACAAAAATTCAAGTAAATGGAAGTTAGATTTGCAAGGTGAACAGGTTTAATCCATTCTAGAAAGGTTCAGTCCGAACACTCATATTTCGTTCTTTCAGTGATGGTTACCATGTTGTTCCTCATCTTACACAAATGCACATGACAGTTTGGATATGAAATGAAACTAACAACAATCATAATAATTAACATAGAAATTAAAAATGAATTTTCCGCATAACATACTCAGATTATGTTTTATCAGATTAAGTAAATTACATTTATGATTTGAAATAAATTATCCCAGTACAGTCGAAGGTGTACATAAATTTACAACTAAGATAATTCTTACATCATTCTGATATAATATTGAGTTCCTAAATTATCAATAAAAACAATACCAATTACATCTCAATTTAAAAGAAACATGTTCCTCCAATTATAATTTACTAATAGTACATATGAAATCCATCACTTGATTAAGTAATCAATAAAAATATTGTATCCAAATAGTCATTTTTACTTGATGATGAATCTCCACTGATGCTTTCGCATGCCTCAACCACTTGCTAATTGAACAAATTCACCAGTACCTCTCAACCAATGCTAGGGGTACTCTTATTACCCCTTATCCCCCTTAGTCACAAAGGGGCCACACACAAAAAGAAAAAACAATAGCAACCAAAACATTCCCTCTCAAGGAAGAGCGTCCACCTTTTACCAAGTTTGGAATCCCAACTCTCACAAGTAAAACTTAGCCAAAATTTCAATAGCATAATAGTACTAACCAAAGTGAGATCTCTTTCCCCTCTTCTCCATTTTTTTTTCAGAAAAATCCTCAATGACACATGTCCTCATGCAAAAATAATTAAATTTTTAATTAATTTAATTATGATTATTCACCCACACACTTGTCACACTCTCTCCAAGTTGCACAAGTAATTACCCCTTTTATTTTATTTAAAAGGTCATTTTCCCTCACATTCCCCAATGTGTTCTTATTTTTTGCTCTTAGTTGTCCCTTAGTTTCCCAATTTCTCATTTATTGAGTGCCCCCTAACTAGATCTTAAGTTGAGTTGGATTATGAGTCTTCTTTAAGTTATGCTTAGTGGTAGATTGACTCAATATGTCATTCTATGTGTACACCTATTCTCTCATGTTTTGTTTTCTTTTTATTTATAAATCTCTTTTATTATTTTCATGCACACATGTGCAATTTATCCAATCTTTAGATTTTATTCCCCTTTTTCCTAGAGTTTGATTATTCTCCAATCTTTTAAATTATGTCATAATTCATTTAGTCCCTTAATTAAATTTAGACTTAGAGTTAGTTTTATACTTAGGCTTAGAATTTTATTGGGATTTATAATTAATAATTTATGGTTTAATTAATTATTTTATTCCAACAAAGTCTAACCATTTCAATGTTTTTTAGGCCACCTAGTTTTATTGACTCAAGTTTCAATTACGCAATGTGCCCTTCAAGATGCACCTTTATGCTCCAAGGGTGCCACTCACCTTTGACTATTTTTGGAAGTTTGTTTGATCCTTTGAAGTCAACTCTCCATTCGGTTGACCTTGTGAGATACTAAGGGCTTCTAAGGAATAAAAACTTTGCATCATTGTGCACCCCTTAGAATCTTCGTGAGCGGTTGTCTCAATCCTCCCTCACGACATCGTGGACCTCTCAAACTAGGTAATCATTAACCTATAGTTCATACCACGGCAAGAGTTGTATTAGGCTATAACAAGGACACAACCACACCTCTCCCTCAATGCCTAGTTTATGTGCATGGCCCCTCTACTCCTTATGTGAGTCAAATTAGCAATCATCGTGAAGCCTGCATCCATTAATAAAACACGTGTCAATAATCCATATACATAAATCATATTGTAATCAATCATATGTCACAAGTGCGTAAATGAAATACTCAATCAAAATACAATTCACTCCTTGACTCAATCCAGAGTTCAAGGAAGTCCATTGATGCCATCAACATCCATAACCTGTCTCATGTCCTGCACACTCATGAAAAATTATCAATAACATCTGCAAATATATGTACATCAAATAATAATAAGTCACAACACATCATCATCATCATGTATAATCCATAATCGAAATGAAATCACAATGTACAATAACCGGATCACTTGCACACAAGTGTCTTCAAAGAATAAGTCACAAAAGTGTCCTTGGTAGAGAGGGATGTTATATAATTCAAGGTAGTCCTAAAGTAACTTAACTTCACACCTCTAAAATCACATCATAATTATGTATAATAATTGAAACATCATAAACAGGAGAATAAATTGGTTACTCTTCTTTACCCCGTGGATTGTGTAGCTTGTGCAATCCTTACTTACACTAAGTGCATTAGTATTAATTCTAATAGTTGAAAATTTTCAGTTCACTAGTTAAATTCATAGACTATGAGATCATTATTATAGATCTTAATCTCAATCTTAACATATAACATTAAATCTTAATTTAGTATATTTATATAATTACTATATAGTTATTACATATATAAGTCTTAAATCCAAACYAATAATAAGTAATTAAKCACTCATTACTTAATATAATGATTAATATAATATCGTTTATATATTAATCCATAACTCAATCGTTCCATAATCAACCTTTTAAAATCACGCTTATACCAAAGACAATTATTATTCTTAAATGAATCTTACAATCATGCTTGAAATGGATTGTCTCATACCCAATAAAGCATTAAATAAGGTTGCAGAAAGCTAAATATAGTCGTTATACTAGTTTTGTTTTCAAAGTTATCAAGAACGTAACTCTGAGTGCCTCAAACTCAAGATTTGAAATGAAGAAAATCCAAATGATACTCCTCTCTGAGTGATACTCCTCTCCAAATCGTGCGGATTTATTCCATGCATCCCTTCCAGATCCAACGGTCTAGATTCAAACCGCTCTTCATGACTTCGTGAAGATCTTTTTTTTCTCTTGGAAAACTCCCGGAGTTCCAACTCTTGGATTCCTGATCTTCTGCCACCTGTCTCCTCCCGACGATAGAAAATTTCATGGTCTTTGGGACTTCGGCAAGTCCTCAACCTTCTTGTACACTTTATGCAATTTCTGCTTGAGACTTAGACTGTTCTCGGCCTTCTCCTGCACTCCTTGCAAAGTTCTACACAAATTCTTCTGTGACTTTGCTCAGCTTGAAACCTTTGAGGTTTAGTTCCTCTATGTCCTTCAGTGGACTTTATGGTGCCCTCCTGGCAACTTAATGCCCTTCCTTATGAGATCGTAAGATCAACTTACTAGGTCCTTGGCGCACTCCTTGTGCTCAGCTAAGCCTTTCGACGGCTTCTCCTTTAGCCCTTCCAGAATTCTTAAGGAATATCCTTTCCTTTGTCGATGCACTCTTACAAATCCTTCCTTCCTTAGAGTTTTCAACAACCCTGGGGTTATCTCAATGCGTCCAACACTTTATAATGTGTTTCTCTTGTACACGCTTGTACTTTCTCTATGCCCTCCTGACAGAGTATTACAGAGTGTTCAGTAACTCTGTGTTGTGGTTCCTCCCACACAGTCTTTCTTTCCAAGGTACCCAACCACCTTGAAATTTCCCTCTGAGTTTATGAAGTATCTTGGTGTACCCTCCTAGAAGATTCTCTTCTGACTCGAACATGTTGAGACACGCACTCCTTATGTCAGATAACATAGTTTCCACCCTCTGTCGTGCACTCCTTTCACTTAGCCTTGAGAACCAGAACTAATCCAACACACTCATAGATAGAATACTATAGTTATATCCCTACAGATATTTCTAACATACATCTACAACATACACGCATTCATATGACATTCATAACTAGATATCCATTACACAGAAATTGGCAAATAGGAAAAACTGTTACTTTATATTAATGGTGGAATGTCCATTACAATGTGTGAGTCTGGACTACAATTGAGTCTCGGCTCTCCCTCAACTATATATGTCCTATATCTATCTACGATGCATATGCATATTCTCTACTGGAAACAATACAAGATTTTATACAAGATGGGCTCGACGAGATTCCATCCAAGCTAAGCTAGTGGTGTCTAATCACCATTCAAAATGTTTGCCTAATGGGAATATTACAATGATGTAAATCTGATCTGGATCGGATGCAGATCCATCCTACCATCAACCATTTAATGGGACCTCATATTCATCTTGTGCGAAGGCACAACTTGGCTCTTCCAACCTGTCGGCATTAATTTCCTTGTTCACGCTTTAGATTCTTGAAGGGAAAATGAGAGGGCGATGCCTCTCCCTTCCTTGAATGCACACCACTCATGCTAATCAACTGGCATGTACTGAGGTAGAGAGATGCTCTTGCATCATACTCCACAACTATGAAAATTCATGAGCTCCTTCTCATGAGCTTCCCAGCTCTGTTAAAATCCTACTGGATCCCAAAATTTCTCCTAGAGCTATCCTTCTGCTCCTCTGCTTTGTTGTTGCTATTGATGCATCTCCATCTTCCTTTCTACTCATGCAAGTTCCTTTCTTTCTAGCTTCTCCTTGTTGACCACTTCTTCTACTGGCCTCAACATCAGCGTTTGTATCTCCTCTACGGCTTCTTCGAGCTGCTTCATTGGCTAGTTCGGCCTATGCATTATGCTCGGATGCAAACCTTCACACCACTCTATGGGTAGGTCATCCTGATTTCCCATGTTGCTTTCACCCCTTGTGATGTTGACTGGCCACTCTGTTGCAGACTCCAATTTTGCAGTCTCACCACTGAATTGTTTTTCAGCTACCTCCTCTGACAGATTATTTCCTGTCACTTCTTTGGTTGGTTCCATTTCATCTCTCTCCAGCTAAAAATTGTGTTCATATGTCTCATCTGGCATGGTTATCTCATTGAATCCACCTTCTGGTTTCAGACTCTCCAACCAATCCTCCAGTGCCTTCAACTCCATCTCCCACTGAGTGAGTAACTCAACTGGGTGCTCCTCTTATGTTGGGATAGACTTCAGTATATAATCCTCCTCCTCTATGAAATTCTCACCTTTTTGTCCTTTTGTTGCATCTATAACATTTATGCTAACCTCTCCTCAACTGCTTGGAAGGAATATCTTGACTCCTCCAATGACCAGAATGCTCGTCTGATGCTTCTCCTCTGTGATGAAATTTTCCAGCTTGTCATCATCTTCATTCACACAGCTTGAAGTTCCGTATGAATTTTCATATGGATGAGGCCTTTCTTCATCCTCTCCATCTGTCAACACCCCCTGCTGACACGAACTCTCAGCTGAGCTCATCTCTTCCCCCTTGCCCACTTCACAATTAGGGATATCTCCTCTTCCCTCCTGTCAGTTTACGAGATCAACTGACCCCTTCATATTGCCCACTTGGCAACCAACGAGACCTTTACCAGATCTCTTTCCTTCATAAGTGATGTTTTCGACATATCTCAACCACCTCTTCAATACCTATTGTTGCCTTTAGGCTAAAAACTTCTGAACATGACACTTAGCTGTCATTTTCAAAGGCCACTCATATCTCCAGTGCACCTTTGCTTCCTGCTGCATCTTGATTGCTACAGTCTCCATCCTTGCTTGGATTTCACTGAGCTCCTTGCCCATCTCCTCTCTGCTTTTTTTTGGGCAAACTTCTCCTCGACCATGCTCATGACCACTAACGGTGATCTTGTTTCACTTGCAGCCCACCTAGATGTTTACCATCTGTTTCACACCTTGTAACAGTTTCCACAGTGTATCGCACTCTGTCTCTCTTCACCTATTGTCTACAGGAGAATTCAAGCTCTGACTCTACTTGACATAGCCAGACTATCTCCTATATCTATAGAAGTCAAATCTGTATTTTCCCTGATACCCCTTTGTGTAGACCCCCTCCCCCTTTCCTCTTAGGGCTGTGCGACCTCTTGCTCAAGGATCCTTTTCAAAAACCTACGCCGGATTGACTCTTTGGCTCCCTGCTGGAACTTGACAAACTCTATCACAGGTCCTTCTTTACCCAAAGTGTGGGTCCTTTTAAACCCACGACTCTCTTCTTGGCCCTTTGAAGAAATTTGGCAGCGCCACTCGAATCTCTGTGCCAGGCCCTTTCTATCACGTGACCTCGGGCTGTGTCCCAGGGCTCAATCACACAAAGCACTTCAAGATTTGGCTTCGACTCTTTCCATGACAACCAACTATTTATGTTCTCTAACTTTGAATCACAGAACTCAAACGACACGAGGATCAATGTTCCTCGTCCCTCCTTTCGATCGACGACTATGATCTATTCAGACTCTGGCCTTCAGAAGTCTCTCGATATCCTCCTCTGATATCTCCCAGAGTGATAATCCTCTCTGAATCATGGGGATTGTTTCCACTCATGTCTTCTCGATCCAACGGTCTGGATTCAAAGCACTCTTCGTGACTTCGTGAAGATCTTTGTTTTCTCTTGGCAAACCTCCTGGAGTTCCAACTCCTGGATCTCCCAATATTCTACCACCTGTCTCCTCTTGATGATGGACAATTTCATGGTCTTCGTGACTTCGGCAAGTCCTCGACCTTCTTGCACACTTAGTACAATTTCTACTTGAGACTTAGACTTTTCTCGACCTTCTCCTGCACTCCTTGCAAAGTTCTGCGCAAATTCTTCTACGACATTTCTCAGCTTGAAACCTTCAAGGTTCTCAGTTCCTCTACATCCTTCAGTGGAATTTCTAGTGTCCTCCTGGAAAATTAATGCCCTTCCTCTTGATCTCATAATATGAACTTACTGGGTCCTTGGCGCACTCCTTGCACTCAGCTAATCCTTTCGATGAATTCTCCCTTATCCATTCTAGAAGTCTTAAGGCATCTCCTTTCCTTTGACGATGCACTCTTGCAAAGCCTTCCTTCCTCAGAGTGTTCAACAACCCTGGGTTTCTCTCAATGTGTCCAACGCTTCAGAATGTGTTTCTCTTGTATGAAATTGTACTTTCTTTATGCCCTCCTAGAAAACTATTATAGAATGTTCAGTAACTCTCCAATGTGCTTCCTCCCACACAGTCTTTCTTTCCAAGGCACCCAACCACCTTGAAATTTCTCTCTGAGTTTGTGAATTATCCTAGTGTGCCCTCCTGGTATCTTCTCTTATGACTCGAATGAGTTCATATATGCACTCCTTATGTCGGCTCACAAAGTTTCCACCCTTTGTTGTGCACTCCTTGCACTTAGCCTTGAGAACCAGAACTAATCCAACTCACTCACAGATAGAAGATTATAACTCTATCCCTGTAGACAATTTCTAACATACATCTACAACATACATGCATATGTATGACATTCATAACCAGATATCCATTACACAGAAATTGGAAAGAAAGAAAAACTATTACTTTCTATTAATGGTGGAATGTACATTACAATATGTGAGTCTGGACTACAACCGAGTCTCGACTCTCCCTCAACTATCTATATCCTATCTCTATCTGTGATGTATATGTGTATTCTCTATTGGAAACAATAAAATATTTTATACAAGAGGGGATCGTCGAGCTTCCCTCCAATCTAAGCTAGTGGTGTCTAATCACCATTCAAAACGCATGTCTACTGGGCAGATTACAATGATGGAAATCTGATTTGAATCGGATGCAAATCCCTCCTACTGTCAACCATTTAATGGCAACCTCATCTTCAGCTTTTGTGAAGGCACAACTTGGCCCTTCCAACTTATCAACATTAATTTCCTTGATCACGCTTTAGATTCTAGAAGACAAAATGAGAGGGGAGTGCCTCTCCCTTCCTTGAATGTGCACCACTCATGCTAATCAACTGGTGCGTGTCGAGGTAGAGCGATGCTCCTGCATCATTATATAAAAAATGACATAACAAAGAGAAATATAGATAAAGAAGGATTGTTGCAATTAATGGTGCATCACCAAAAAGAGAAAATGTTTTATTAAATTGGACAAGTGAAATCCCTAGTTGATTTCAAAAGTTACGAGACTAGCTATTTCCCTTTCATAATTCACATATAGGTTTTCAATGAATAAAGGGATATTATATGATATATACTTTCTCGTTAAACATACCCTATACAATCAATCCAGATAACTCAGTAAATTATTTCAATTCTTCTTTCCACACATTAATGCATGAAATTATGTTATATTTTTTGAAAATAAGATACATAGTTACAAATTACCCAAACGGGTAAGACATATATATGCTTCCACAAAAAT
>JASDQU010284322.1:2846-14460 GCA_032191745.1 Picea mariana
GAAGGATTCACTCCAATGATCCTACTTACACTCACATCTCATAGAATCTCATTCCCTACATGTCTGTCCCACCCAAGGAATATACACCTTCATTGTTCCATAGTCCATTGGTCACTCCACTTCCCTTCCAGGGATTCAGCAATAGGTCGAATCAGGAATTCTCTAAGCTATTTAGTTGTTGTTGGACTCCCTGTAAAAGAAATCACTTCCCCAACAATCTCTCTCACCTGGAGAGAGATGCTCACAGGCCTAACAACATGCTTCTTCAATCCATGGGCCTGACAACCCGTCTCTTCAAAACCACAGGTCTGACAACCTACTTCTTTTGTCCATCTTCTAAGACAAATGAGAAAGGGAAAAGGAAACAACAGCACTCAGTAAGGAAGAGTACAAGATCAACAAAATACCAGTGCACACAAGTTATAGAGGTTCACAATGTCAGAGGGTTCAATAATGGAAGAAAATGGTTGACTACGTGCCTTCTCATTGTGTGAGTGAATGGGGCAGGGATAGTGAGTGAACGCGTGAGGAAATATGGAAAGAATGGCTAGCAAACCCCCACAACGATGTATTTTCCCCCATAAAACTGCATGCACCCAGGTTGACACATGGCTCTCCAGGAGCTCATTCCTCTCCACTTGGAGTTCGTTCCTCTCCCAAAGGAACTTAGGATAACATGGTTTATTTCCCAAACCTTAGTGTTTTAG
The DNA here is from genome assembly GCA_032191745.1 of Picea mariana. NCBI lineage: Eukaryota > Viridiplantae > Streptophyta > Pinopsida > Pinales > Pinaceae > Picea > Picea mariana. The sequence goes on from JASDQU010284322.1 coordinate 3,554, forward strand.
GAATATACATCATAATATTCCCTTGGGTTAAGCCCTCAAGCTTAGCCCATTTTTCCTAGCCTCTCATCCCCTTCCCTTTCCCTTCCTAGTGGATCTTAGTCCCCCATAACTCTTTCTTCATGGTTGGTCTACATGCAACAATGTATTTTATTAATGATCTGCATAATTACATATAAAACAATAGGCTCACTGGCCTTAGCTTCTAGGATCTCTGGCCTAATAAATACATAAGCCTCCCCACTTATAAACACTTGGTTCACCAGCATATAAACATCATTAAACATCATTAAAATTCAACAGGGGCTTGGCCTTGGGGCATTACAATCCCCTCCCATTATTTATGCATTGTCCTCAGTGCATCATATTTACATATTACAACAAGATTTTCAAAAATATTCAAAAAGATGTGTGTATTCATCTCACTTAACATCTTCATGCTCCCAAGTTGCATCTTCGTAACTGTACCAGGTCCATTGGACCTTTACAAGCCCTATGGCTCTATTCCATATATGTTTGATTTTCCGGTCCAAAATGCGTACTAGATGCACTTGAAAAGTGATTTCTTGTTTCACCTGAATCACATTCCAATCAATAACTTGATTAGCACCATGTATATATTTCTTAAGAATTGATACATGGAATACATTATGTGTATACATAGATATAGGAAATGCAATCATATAATCTATTGGTCCAATCCTCTTTAGGATTTCAAATGGCCCATAATATATGGCTACCAACTTGGAACAGTTTCCCAACTTCAGGGAACTTCTGTTGGCCTTAACCTTCAAGAAAACATGATCACCCACTTTAAATTCCATGTGAGTTTTCCCCTTGTCAGCATAGATTTTTTGTCTGTCTTGGGAAGCCTTTAAATTCTTATTTATCTTCAACATTTTCTCTTCCATTTCCCTGAGTAACTCTGGCCCAACTACTGCTCTATCTATTGGGTTGTCCCAGCTTATTGGTGTGTTGCACTTTCTTCCATAAAGTGTCTCAAATGGGCTCATCTTCAGTCATGCTTGGTACCCATTATTGTAGGAAAATTGTACCAAGTGTAGATAATATTCCCATTTACATGGTTTTCCCATCACTTACATCCTTAGCATATCCTCTATCACTTGGTTCACTCTTTTTTTTTTCCCATCAGTCTCAAGATGATACGTTGTGTTGAATTTCATATTTTTTGTGAACCCTTTGAATAATTCCCTCCATAACTTTGAGGTAAAATTTGGGTCTCTGTCAGATACAATTTTCTTGGGTATTCCATGCAAGCATGCTACTTCCCTCATATAAATATCAGAAACATTGGTTTCCTTGTGAGTAACCTTCTTATGAATGAAATGGGAATCTTCAGTAAGCTTGTCCACTACCACCATGATAACATCATGTTGCTTGTTTGTTCTAGACAATTTGGTGATGAAATCTATTGTCACCACTTCCCACTTCCACTCAAGAATGGGCAATGGATGCAACAACCCAGTTGGGTGTCTATCCCCATCCTTAACCTTTTTACACTTCAAACATTTAGCAATGTACTCCGCAATATCCTTCATTCATGGCCAATAATATTGGATATTGACTGCTGCAACTATTTTTTGATATCCTTGGTGTCCAACATAAGGTATATTATGCATCTCTTTAAAAACAGTATTCCTCAATTCATGATAATTGGGTACATAAATTATGTTCCTATACAAGAGAATTCCATCATTTCCCAATTCATAATCTTCAACTTTCTGTTGCATTTTACCTTGTTGTAATTTTGTTACCAACTCCATGTACTGCAAATCTACTTTTGCAACCTCGGAAAATTTTCCTTAAATATAAGTTTGATACATGTTAATGATTGTAGCATGCAGTTCATGCACTCTCCAGCTGAGTGCATCAACCACTTTTTTCTCTTTTCCTTTGATGTGCTTAATATCAAAGTCATAGTCACAGAGGAATTCCAACCATCTTCTCTGCCTAGCATTCAACGTTGCTTGATCAAGCAAATCTTTTAGACCATTATGGTCTATCCTCAACTCAAACCTCTTTCCCATGAGTTAGTTCCTCCACATCTTCAAGGAGTGCACTATGGATGCCAACTCCAAATCATGAGTGGTGTTATCACTCCAAGAAACTCTCCTAGGCTGCAAGTCAAAGATGCCTGGTAACTTAATCTTTTTGGAAACTATTTTCTCAATAATAGGAGTGGGTTTGGATCAAGATGAATGTCTTAATATCTGAATTGTATCTTCAAGAAAGTCTAACTATATTCATGCGATACAAGGCCTTCAAGAGCTATTTATCAGATAGATTTGTATAACAAATGGATAGGAAAAGAAATCGATGAACCAAAACATACATAAACCATATATATGATGGGTCAACAAACTAGCCAAAGATGCTTATGATTCTTGCCTAATAGTCAAAAGTAAGATGATAGTTACCATAGGACCATTAAACAGAGAAAAAAGAATGAATTCAACTCATATGCATAGACAAAGATGAAGGAGGGTCTAACAATAACAAATGAAAGAAGCTTCCAGGCTTGATATATTAAAGAAAATTTCTTTCATACAAAAACAGTAGAATATAGAACTCAAAATTGAACCACTAGTTCATCTTTTGTCTTTAGCTTTATAGCTTTACAATACAGTTTTCAGATCCTAAAAGAATGGATCAGATATGCTAAAGATAGAAAGTCAAAAATAAATTGCAAAAGATAAGGAATGATCCTCAAAATGAGTTCAATTCCACATTTCATGGTCTTCAGATCTTGTAGAGTCCTTGCGCAGTGAAGAATAGCCTTCCAAGGTTGATTGATGACTCTTCCAAGAGATAGAATTCAAATTTGTTGAGTTGTGCAAAAATCCTAATTTGTTGCCACCAAAATAGGTACCAAAACCAACTTGGATACCTTTTCTAATCCTTATACACCAAAAATGAACCTTGAATCTGACTCTATAATTCAACATATATCCATTACAAGTGTTTTCAAATGATTCGGATTAGTAAAACCTCGATCTGTGCAAAATTTAGCTTTCTCTAGCCAATGACAGGTTTCAGTGGTTAACACAAAGGAATTCTGGGTCTATTAACTACCGAAAGCTCTGCTTTCGGTGGTTAATAAATAGTCATCTTGTTCACCTAAACCACTGAAAACTTAGCTTTGTCAAAAACTTCAAAATTGCAAAAATTACCTTGATGCTTTGCTGAGTGTTCAAGGCCTCTTTGATGATGCTGCTCCTCCTCGTACAGATCTGGAAACTTTAATTTGCTATGTAGGAGGCTCTATTTCCTTCTCTATTGAATTAGCCAATTCTGCTAAGGTTTCTAACCCTGAATGATCCTAAGCTGGAGGTTGGGATTCTTTTATCTTTAGCCTCAAAAGTCTAAGTTGCTTGTACAACTTTATATTCTCTCTTATCAGCACCCTGTTCATGTCCTTGATTTTATCATGCTTTTTCTTGAGATTTTGGTTCATGTTATAAAGTTCTTCATTTCTTTCAGTCAACTCTGCATTTTTCCTTTTAATGACTCTTTCTAAAACTTCCATCTCATAGATCTGTTTCAGAATTTTATTGATTTTCTGAGTCTTAGATGCTTTAGGTTTGCTTGAAGAAGCTTTTGCTAATGGTTGACTGTGTTCATCTGGAGGAGTTGGTGAGGGCAAGTTGGGATAATCTTCTGCAACTTCCTCAACATGTTCATCACCCTGTGTCTCTGCTAACTCCTGTTCTGGCTCTGAGTCACTGTATGGTAAGTTCAGAGGGTTATCTCCTTCAGCAAGATCCTCGGTCTGCTCACCCTCTTTACCAAACTGTAATTTCCTTTTGGTTCTTTTTCTTTTGGTAGAGGATGATTCTATTGGCTCTCTTGGAGGTGAGATAGCCTTCCTTTTTCTTCAACTGCTCTTAGGGGTGATGGACTTCTTAGCAGCAGACTTCTTCCCCTTTTCATCCTGTTGAAAATTAGTTTGGAACTCATTCCAAAATAGGAAGTAGTTCCAGTCCACTTGTTTCTTCTTCAAGGACTCTTTAACAATGAGTGTAATCAACCCTTGGTGTGACAACCTGCTGGCCACTTTGGTAGGCTTCACATTGACTTGTCTAGCCATTTTTGTGAGAGCTTTTTGCAGGTAGAAGGGTAAATCAATGGGTGATCTGCCTGTGAAATGATTCAACAATTTGAAATGGTAGGACATAACCCTGTTATACCCTCCTTCATAGGTAATGTATAGAAAAATTGCCTTCAACAAAGCTTGCCATTTAGGCTCAAGAAATGACATTGGTATGTCTTTCTTCCAGATGAGATTCTTATGTTGAGGTTTTAAATATGATATGAACTCAATGTTTGCGGGTACAATGGTCTTGAACCAACATTACCCTATCCTAGGGAGACCAGTAATCTCAGTGATGGCTGCTTCATCTACCATGAAATCCTCCTTGCCTATAACAACCGTCCTCCCATCATATGATAATGCAAATGCTTCAGAGAGATGTTGGTGAAAGTCTTCAAGCTTCTCACAGTATGAGAACACGCCAACCAGTTTGAAAAAGTCGAACACCTCAGGGTGTGCCTCTAGATACCACATTCCATATAACTTAGAACTGAGAGTTGGCCCAGCTTTCAGCATCTAATGAGTTGGTTGACTGTTCCTGCAATTTAGCCAAAAACCTGCGAATTGGGAGACAAAACACTTAAATTTCGGAGGACACAGAGGGTGTATGTCAAGTTATAAGGCACAGAGCAGGGATGACTCAGAGTTTGATAAAACAAATCTTCAACAGATTCTAATAACAAATGTCATCTTGATTATAGCTGAGAACTCAACTTAATGCAACAGATATAATTGGACTCAGGCTTGAAAGAATCTAATGCTACCTGAAGACTTGGGCCTTCTCAAATTTGGTTCATAGATGGATTGGTGACCAACAATAGAACTCGAGCTTCATATGGCGAAACGGTAATTGACTACAGACTGGATTTGATAATGAAATCACGGGATTGCACAAAAATTTGGACTTGATTGCTAAATCAATGGATTTGAAAACATGGTTAAGTGGAGTCATTATGAGCAAATCTTCTCGGGACTTGAAGTTATGAAAGGCCATGTGCATCAACAATATAGTTAGCCAAAGATCAACTCATAAATTTATGTGTTATGTCGAGCTTTCATGTGAAATGACAAGTGGTGATTCAAAAGGACTACAGAGCATCAAAACCCTGATCAATTGTAATGATAGCTTCTTACCTTACCAATTCCATCAATTTTCGGTGGTTACCATTTGATGATTGTGCCAACTAACAGCCGAAACGTGCGAAAGCACGGCCTTTTCTTTTTCCACATAGAAACCTTTTCGGTGGTTAGTTGGGCTTTTGTTTTTCCCTCTTAACTACCGAGAATGAAGGATTTCGGTGGTTAATGAGTGCTTTTCAGGCCTGCCTAAACCACCGAAACCTGAGATTCTCTCTTTTTCTTGACAAAACCAAATCAAATGTTTTTTTAAAGTTTATTTACAGAAAATAGACTCTATAACACACCTAAAGAAATTTAGAAACAGATTTTTGGACCACACTCTTATCACCTAAAAAGAAAAATCTCAATCAATTTATTTGAGGATATAACACTGGCTCTTATTGGGGATGAACGCCTCCCTGTGAGGTTTCAAGAACCACAGAACCAATGCCTTTCCTGAAAAAGAAAACTACAAACTATCTACTAGTGTTTCCATTGGTCATGGAGTTATTCTGAAAAAATCAAAACTAAAAGTAAAATTACAATGACCATGCTCCATAGCCTTAGATAAAATAGAGTTTCATAAATCACTCGTTGACTGGGCTACCGAACATTTCTTCACCTCCCAGACTTTTCAAAATGAAGGTGTTGTTGTTCTGTACTTGAGTTATCATGAAAGGACCAGTCCACAAAGAATCAAATTTGTTGTGTTTGCCTTTATCCTGTCTGAGGGCGTCCCATTTCAGAACCCAATCATCAACCTGAAAATTATTTACCTTTGCCTTCCTGTCAAAAGTATCCTTGATCCTCTTTTGATGAGCCTCTGATTTTTCCACCAACTGTTCTCTGACCTACTGCAGTTCTACCAAATCAAGCATTATTCTTACCATATCATTTCACTCAATTTGCTCTTCTTGAAAAAATTTAGCCACTGGTAAAACAAGTTGAATAGGAAAAATCGCATCAGTTCCATAGACCAATTTGAAGGGAGAGGTTTCTATGGATTTCTTGATAGTTACTCTGTCTGCCCACAGAGCGAACTTTAGTTTAGAGTCCCAATTCTTTTTGTTCTCCTCTAACATCTTTCTGATGATTCTGATTATACTCTTATTGGATGATTCGACCAGGCCATTACCTTGAGGGTAATAGGGGGTAGAATGTACCAATTGGATGCCCATTGATTTACACATATCAACCAATGCATCATCTTTGAAAGCTGTTGCATTATCTGTTACTAGCCTTTTGGGGCAACCGAAACTGCTCAGGATGTTTTCATAAAGAAATTTCATGATGACTTGATGAGTGGCATTCCTAGTGGGAACTGCCTCTATCCATTTTGTAAAATAGTCGGTGGCTACCAAGATCCATTTATGTTGACCACTAGACGAAGGATTAATCTCACCTATAAAATCTAAACCCCACTGCTGAAAAGGGCCATTCACTATAATAGGCCTCAGGGGAAGAGATTTTAACTGTTGTTTTCCTATGAATCTTTGGAATTTATCACAAGCTTTGATGAAAGCACACACATATGAGAAAAGAAAAGTCCAATAGTACCCTGCCCTTAATATTTTATGAACTATGGTCTTCCAGTAATGGTGGCCTCCACAAATACTTGAATGAAACTGATGTATAACTTCCACTGACTCTTCTTTGTCTAAACATCTGAGTAGTAAACTAGTGGGGTCCTTCCAATACAAAAGATTATTCCAAATGGAAAATTTGATGGATCTAAGCTTAAGGGATCGAGCTTGAGTCATGCTAAGTTCAGGAGGAACCTCCAATTTTTGTAAGAAATGAATAATACTTGAGTACCACTCGCATGAAAACAAATTCTCAGCTACCTGTTGGTTGTTATGTTGTCCTTCTGCTGCCACCTTCATCTGCAAACTTGTTGAATTTTCCTCAATGAAATTTATGTCCAACAGCTCATAGTTTTCCTTCGTCAAAAGCTTGGAAAGGCCTTGGCCTTTTACCAGTTTAGTGGGCTTCACTTCTATGTCAAACTTGATTAACTTTGCGATCCATTTAGCTCTCTTTCCATCAATATCAGGCTGAGTCAAAACATCTTTCATGGAGGGTGAAGGAACATATGCAATGACCTTTGCATGGAGGATATAAATTCTGAAAGCCTTTAAAGATTTAATAAGAGCATAGGCTTGTTTTTCAATAGGATCGTACCTTAGTTCAACATCTCTGAGTGTTTTACTAAAAAAGGCCGCTGGATGATCCATATTGTCATCATCTTTCTGTAACAAGACTGTTTCCACTGTGTCATAAGAAGCGAAGGAAAAAATATAGAAAATCTTGGTGTAATCTGGACTGATTAGAGAGGGGGATTCCATGATAGCTTGTTTGATATCCTAAAATGAATTTCTTGCATTATCTGTCCATTTTATCTCAGATCCCTCTTTTAACATACATGTTATGTGTTTTACTAGCTCGACAAAATTTGGAACAAATATTCTAACAAAGTTAATCTTACCGAGTAGAGATTGGATATCCTTTTTTGACCTTGGTAAGGACAACCTCTGAATTTCTTCCACCCGAGCTGGATAAATTTTCACGCCTTCTGTTGAGACAATGTAGCCTAGGAGCTTGCCTTTCCTGAGAGAAAAATGGGACTTTTTAGGATTCAATGAAATTCTGAATTTCCTACACTTCAGAAAAACTCTTTTTAAATGCTTTAGATGCTCTTCATGACTGCTAGAGTAAACTGTAATGTCATCGAGATAGATGAGGAAAAACTTGTCCTTTTCTCCCATGAAAGCTACGTCCATGGCCCTTTGAAAAGTGACCCCAACATTCATCAATCCGAATGGCATTTTGATGTACATGAAGGTACCCCAAGGAGTAGTAAAAGTGGTCTTTTCTTGGTCATCAGGGTGTACAGAAATCTGATTATAACCAGAAAAGCCATACAGGAAAGACATGATAGTAGCCCCTGAAATTCTTTGCAGCAAATGTTCCATCTTAGGTAGGGGATAATTGTCTTTCTTTGAGCATTTATTTAGATTTCTAAAGTCGACACATAACCTGATCTCACCATTTTTCTTTCACACAATTACTAGATTTGTAATCCATTTAGAGTATCTTAAAGGGATTATGATTTTGGCATCAAGGAGATTTTTGATTTCTCTTTCAATTACAGGAAATAGAACAGGACTGATTGGTCTGAGTTTCTATTTGAAAGGGATGGTTTCCTTCTCGAGTGGAATCTTATGTTGAATCACCTCAGGGTCATAAGTTTTCAGATCACTGTATTTCCAAGCAAAAACATCAAAGAAATCTTCCATAATGCTGCAATATTTAGACTTTCGATTAGCAGTCAATTCAGTGGACAGATTTATGAATTTAGGTTGGCTTTGGTTTCCTATGTTGTGCCCATGAACAACAGACTCTTTTTCCTTCTTATCTGGCTTGTAGGGGACATCGTTATGATCGAATATATTTTCAAGAGGTACCAAACCCCGAGGTATATAATTATTGGGCAATTGAACAATATCATGCTGACCCAATTTTTTTTTAGCTTAGGCTTCTGGGATTCCTCCACATTTTGATTTTGCTGGTCGACATGCATATCAGAAAATTCATCTACCACCTGGAGAAATATATTAAGTTCATCATCATCTTCAAAAAATTTCCAGTATTTAATATTGTTGGGTAAAGATGGTCTATGTTTGACTTGGATTTCATAATTGAGCCTGGGAGGCATGGGAAGAATAATCAGACTGGCTGAAATAGGAAGGGAATCTGCAAGATGATTCATATCTCTGGGTATATAAGAAGTGTCAAAAATGGAAAAAGAATCCCTGATTTTCCATACCTCATCCCTGTAGGCTTTCAATCTGACATGTTTTTCTTGGAAAGTACTATTTACTTGTTGTATGATGAGATCTGCATCTCCAAACACCTTTAATCCTTTAATTCCCATCTCCTTAGATGAATTTAATCCCAATAGCAAGGCCTCATACTCTGCTATATTGTTAGTAGTTTTGAAATCAAGCTTAAAAGACAAATGCATATCCTCCTTCAAAGGAGAAATCAAAACTACACCTGCACCTGTTGAGTCTTTGGTACTCACACCATCAAAATACATGGTCCAAACTGGAATACATTTTTCATCGGTCTGCTGACAAGTGGGATTTACAAGCTGCAAAGGAGCTGACTGAGAATAATCTAATTGAAGAATACACGAGCCAAAGTCTGTGTCTAAAGCATAGATGGGATGATTTACAAAAAAATTTCCATCACTAATGATGTAGGCAAGTTGATTTTCTCTGTAAAGTCTTTTAAGATCTCCTCCAAACACTGGGACTGTAGCATACGATAGATCCATCTGCAAGGTACCCCCCAACCTTTTTCTCCATGAACGTGACAAGAGGAGTCCGAACTTGGGTGGGATATCAGCCACCACAACATCCATTACCATGCTTCTCATTGGCAATTGGGCAAGGTTTATAACAAGATCTTTTATGAGGCCGAGGCATATGAATTTTCTAGAGTCAAAAGCGAAGAGATCATGATATGGTTTATTAATATCAAGCCCAAGTTCATCCATTACTGCTTTAGGCATAAGATTGTGTGACGCTCCTAAATCAAGCAACCAGTTGTGAAGGATCTTGTCATGGACATTTAGGGATATGTAGAAGGGTGGACAAGATTCGTCTCGATCTTCTACCATAGGTCCTATAGTTACTATTGGCTTATCATCTTGTAGGTTTACGAAATCAGTAGATGGAGGATTCTTTGGTTCAAGGGACTTCAGGATAGCAGACTTGAAAATGTCATTCTTCATAATTTTGGTCAATGGCATAGGTATTTTTACTTTCTGAATTTCTGATTCAAAATTGAAAGAATATGATGATTTGTTAGAAGTTTTTACCTCGTTGGAAGGAGCTCTGAGGATAGCTTTCTCCTTGACTTGGGGTTGTGATTGCTTATGCTACTGCTTTGCAGAAATGGGGATCTACTTTACAGGAGCAGCAGGCTGCTTGGTAGCAACTTCTTTCTTCTTCAAAGGAGCAGCGAGCAATGGTTTGGGAGCATCATTTTTAGATCTTAAATTATAATCTTGCTGATCATTTGTCTGATAGATAGATTCTTCAATACTTGCCTCGTGAATCTCCTGATCCATCTAGGCTTCTTCATAATCTACTTGTGTCTAAAAAGAGGAATCATTTTCGTCACCAAAACAATTTATGTCATCTGCTTCTTCAACTTCATCATGAGGTAGCTTATGTTCCTCTTCTAGCATTGCATTTTGGAAGGGGGGTCTAATTCTTTGATCATTAGTTGCATTCTTGTCTCTCTGAAGGATCTAGACCTGTTGATTGTTCCTTCTGTAAGGGAGAGCATTGGGATTTCTAAGGACAAAAGCATTTGTCTCTTTTATCCTTGTTGGTTGTTGACTCTGAATCTTCAATTTTGACATTTCAGATGTCAAGATGTCCAACATCTTGGCCATCTTTTCCATTTTGGTATTAGAAGAAGAAGGGGGCTCAATAGAAAACTTCTTTCTCTCAACTTTTCCTTTGAGTTTCTGAGATGCCATAATGTTTGATTCGACTTCGAGAGCAGCATCTTGCATTAAAGAAAGTGTGGCTGATCTTCTTTCTCTAAGGATTAAACAAAAATCTGGATCAAAAGTAGAAGAAAATGTAATCTTTTCTTATGCGTC
>JASDQU010284324.1:1599-14523 GCA_032191745.1 Picea mariana
TTCATATATAAAACTGTGAAAGGAAATTTAACGATTATTCTAATTTATGTACATAATCATATTATCAGTAGTATATCAATAGTACTCATAGGTAAAAACCTAGTTAATAATCTAGGGATTGTTACGGATGAGAAATTTTTATGGAAGAGACAGGGTTCATTGAAATACAATATACAACTAGAAAGCAACGATACAAAATAGGAATTGCTATCGATTAATCAAGGTTCAATATATATAAATGGAAAAAGGAATTCTTACAAATTCAAACAGAGTTCCGCACAATACCTTGTACATATATTCAAAAGGAATATCGTTACAGAGTACATTGAATAATCTGAAGAAAACGCGTTACAGAATTTAACAAGATGCCTCTTGAAACCATTTTGTGCTTACATGCTTTCCTTCTACATTTTGTTTTCCCCACTTATTTACTCCATTTCTTTTCCCTCTTCTACACCTCCCCCTTTCCCCCTTTTCTTTTATCCCTTCTTTTCTCCCTTTCTGGTTACTGTACTTAGTCATATTTCAATTTCGCGGGTTCGCGGGTTTACGGGCTGGCGGGATTTCATTTCCACCCACTTTCTTATTTCATAGGTTCATTTTAACACTTAGCAATTTTTTAGTTTTGCGGTTTCGCGGGTTCGAGCCTTCACTCTCCATTTTCCATGACCTTCACTTTAGAACCCAAGTTCTGTGATCTACATTTTGAACATAAAACTTGTCGCAGGTGCTGGGCTCCGAAGTATTTCATTCTTCTTTCATGCGAATCTAACTGACCATTCCTCTACACTTAGTATATTTTTTATCATCTCTACAACCATGGGTTGGCATGTTCCTGGGTTGGCGTTCAAGAAAATCTTATATTTGAATTCTCTCTCGCCCGTCCTCACCCTTTTGTTTCTTTTCCCAATAAACATTAAGTATTTTTTAATGCTAACAACTATTGTGTAGGCTCCGAAAATATCATCATTAATGGTGAAAGGCTCGAGGAATTTGTCATTAAATATTCATTTGCCAAGAGATTAAAATATCATTATCTTTCCGAAAAGATTTATTTGAGATTATTATCCAGCTGAAGAAATAGTTTTGTCAACCTATGGCAACATCAACTAGACAACAATTTTGTGGTGATACTATGAATATCTTTGGCCATTAATACCAAAACTTCCAGTGGTCGAGAGAATATTGGTATTATTCCTCTCCTTCTGCACAGAAAGATGTAATTTGGACATCTGGATTCACTCATGTTGGGTGTGTTCCTAAGGTTTTTTATTGTAAGGAAATCGTCGATTGGTGTGTGGACAAGTACGTACCAAAACAAATAATCATACAACTCTAGGATCATTCTCAGATTTCTCTTTCACCTCAATATTTTCAAAAGATGTTAAAGCTTCCAGAGCTGACTCTTACATTCAAAGGTGAGGATTTCAGAGAATTCTTGAAGAAATATAAAAATGGGCCTAATCTCCTACCGAAATATTTCGAGAATCCTGCATCTGTCCCATAAGACTTAACCAGAATCCAAGTTGACTCTTTAAAAAATACCTATCAAGAAATTGCATGGCTATTTACCAGGGTGACATGTCAGGAAAAAACTACTTTTATGCCTCACATGATTTTATATATTCTATATTTTACAGTTTAAGAACATGCCATTTTTTTATTGGGGAAAACTCATTTCTATTGAAATATCGTCCTAGTTATCACACTATAAAAAGGACAGAAAATTATTTATGGCCTCTTATTTTATATTTTCTAGCGTGCATTGTTACCAATTCCCAAACTTAACCATCAATAAAAGGGTGAATTCCAAAATAGATCCAATTACCTTTTGGTATTAGGAATTGTGAAGGAACAAGACCCCTCTATTTTTCTATGAATTTTATAATGATTTTGTTTCAGTCTTCAAAAGGATTTTGTTGGGAGAAAAAAATCCAAGGATATCTGATCAAGATACCATATTTTTATAGAAAAAGTGGACAATAGATAAAATGGAGAATCACGGTATCATAAGGATAGTTTTATCAAAATATAATCCTTCTTTTCTCCTGTATTATGTATCTAATAAACTATTTATTACAGAGGTGGCAAGGCAATATAAATTTTGGTTACATTTTTTCCATGAAAAAAGGAAAAAACAATTCATGTTCAGAAATATAAATAAAATTGATTAATTTGCAAATCATTTTAACAACATGAGTTTAAAGTATGTTGAAAAAATCAAAGGTTTTGATCCGAACAAAATATTTGTTGGACATATGCTTTCAGTAGGGTTCAATAATTCCTTCATTCAAACTGTCTTGAACAAAGAAGAAGAGGGTAGAAACCAAAGCACTCCTATACATAATGTTGGCAATTTAGAAACATTAATTAGAAGTAATGATATTTACAAGCAAAGGGGGAAAGGTCCTACTGAAAGAAGTGCTCAATCTCCAGTTGTTACTCCCAAGAATACTACATCTAGGAGAATTTCTCCAACGTCCCACCTAATTAAAAATATTGTCAACAATAGTTCCATTGGAGGGGGAGAGAAGAATCCTCCCTTGGAAAAATTGAGAGTTCACACAAGTTTCCCATGAGAAAGAAAAGAAAAAACTTAGTGTAAGATGAATAATATAATCTTATAGAAAATGACATCCAAAACTTTTCTTTGGAGGATATGGAACTAGAAGAAGATATTGAAAAAATATTTCCTGCAATAGAACATCAGGAACATATGTCTCATCAAGATTCTTTATTGGAGGTCATTGGAAATGTGACCTTTAGTGAAGAAGATTCCTTCACTTTTCAAAGTGTTTTTTTGACAAAGAATATAAAAAGTTGATTGTATAGAGAAGTGACCAGAAGAATAAAAAGGAGAATGACCAATCAGAGGTCGACCTAAAGTATATGCAATCGTCCCATATTTCCAAAATCCATAGGGCAACCAGGGACATACTCGATGATTCTATTGATGGTTTGGAGGCTGAGAATGCCAAATTAAAAGAGAAGATCAAAGATTGGAGACTGCCTTGATGTCTCTTCCAATTGTGGCCAGTCCTTTGACAATGGTCAAACCAACTACACCCAATATTAAATTAAAGGGATCTTCAATTTTCTCACAATGGTCCAAAGTTATGTTGAGAAAACTATTAAAAAGAGAATGTCATTGATAATAGAAGCATGGGAGGTATAAAAAAAATTGTTTCTTTCGATTCAAGGGCACATGCGTTTCATGATTATCTCCGAGATGATTTAAAGAATGAAGAGGGATTATACACAGATGTTGTTTTACCATTTTGGATAAAAATCTCAAACACGACAAAATTGAAAGGGAGAGAAGAATGTTTTCCTTCTCCAAGTCGAATTAAATAGCTGAATTCTTGTTGGAAAGAAAAGATCAAGAATTTAAGTAACATTGTCCAAGCATGCAATGAAGCCATAGTGAAAAGAGAAGAATTATTTAAAAGGCTCACAGAGATAGATTTGGTAGGAAGCATTGATGAGGTGCAAGATCCTAAGTTAATTCTCAATTCGATGTTTATGACAAGGCAACAATTCTATGAACAAGTGGAGATATTAAAAGGATTATTTGCTGAGAAATTTAATGGCATAACTGAATATGGAGAAGAAATATAGATAATTGGTTGGTTGATTATTCTATGAAAAATCAAGATATTGAGGATGCAATCCACGTCATTTCTCATGACCTAAGAGATTTAGAAGGTGAATTGTTTAATATCAAAATTAGGTATAAAATAGATGTTGCGCCAATGAAAATTTACATTGAAGATAGGTTTATGAAGGCAATTGATAAATTAACTAAAGCAAGCCAAGAAACAACAGTTGAGATGGTTCCTATAACCGTCAATGAGGATAATAAAAGGACAACAAGAAGCAAGTAAATACGAGAGATACCATCATAGTAAGTTTATGCTGATCACATATTTATTTCTTTATCAGTTTTTCATCCAGTTACTCCATTTCTTTGGCTAGAAAGTTTTGACTGAAATTTGATAAATTATTCCTGTCTTCTTTCCAGGTCTTGCTACTCTTCCTTCACCCATCATCTTCTCTCCCAAGCTCATTTCTTGTTTATATTTACTTTTATGTCCCGCGGGAGCCCCAATCCCAGTCCTAAGGACAAATGAATTTTAATTTCAAAACTTTGTAACATAATTTAATATTTTTTTTTAGAAATCCCAAGAGAACTAATTCAGGATCAGTTTTGACGGTGTTTTATAACTCTGAGTTTTGAGTATAAAATATATGAAATTGATCTATCATTTTCTCCATTTGAACTCCACATGTGTCTACTCTATTAAAGTTCTCTTATGCGTATGAACCAATTTCTTTTATTTTTATGTGTGATCATATATTTTTTGTTTAACTATGATGGATGTGAGGAAATTTTTCTTATGTTTTTCAAATTTGTGATGTATGTCTATATTTTAACTGTGTACAATATTTTACTGCAAATAGATTTTCAATAAAAGAACATAAAAGATACAATGGAAAATACACACACTACACAGATGTTTTTCCCCTGGAAACCCAAACCGGGAAAACTATCATATTCTATATTCATTCATAGTGATACATTGTTTACAATACAATATACATATAGGAGCCAACAACATCCAAAAACCTAACCCAATTACTTGGATTATTCAACAACTCTAATTTCTTAACCCGAAATAGAAAACCATCGACAAAAACCATGTGTCGAAAAATCGCCCAACAATGGACATGAAAACCAAGGCGACATGAAAAACGAGAAAAAATATGACATATTTCCCTAGGTAAAAAACATTCTCAGGGGGACTGCCCCCGAACCCCTGCAACCCCCCCTCAAAACCCCATGCATTCCCAACACAACATAGTAGACACTAGAGCTAGTTGTGCAAAGAATATAATAAATAGCCAACATTCTCCCACTTGTTGTTTTCTATGCATACAGAGGGTTATAAGGTTACTCAACAATGCCCATGTATCCTCTACACCAAGAGAATTATCAATGCTCATATATTTTTTTAATGAATATGAAACATTCTTCAAAGTGTCCATGTTCATCAACAACACTTTATTTTCTTCAACCATGTCTCTCACAAAGTGATATTGAATATAAATATGCTTTGTCTTTGAATGATAAGTCAAGTTCTTCGCCGAAAAAATTGCACTCTGACTATCACAATCTATCCTTATAGCTTGTTGTACCAACTCAATACTCGAACACAATCTTTGTAACCATATTGCTTCCTTACTTGCATGGGTAGCTTCCATGTATTAAACTTATGTATTTGAAAGTGCCACTACAGCCTGTCTTTTGCTCATCCAACTGATTGCTCCTCCAAATAGGTTAAACACATACCTGCTTGTAGATGTCCTATGATCCATATTTCCAGCCCAGTATGCATCCAAAAATACATGTATGTCCAAGACTCTATCCAATCCTGGTCTTCCTTGGTATCACAATCCATAGCCAACAGTGCCACACAAATACCTGAAAACCCTTTTTATTTTGTCCAATGATCCTTCCCTAGTTTTGACATATACCTTCTCAAAACTCCCATCGCATGTGAAATGTCCAGTCTAGTACATACCATTTCATACATCAAACTGCCAACTGCACTTGCATATGGAACAAAATACATGTCCTCCTCCTCTTCTTGTGTCTTGGGACATTGATCCAAAGATAAATTTACACCAACAAGAATAGGGACCTTGACCAGTTTACATTCGTACATATTAAACCTCTGCAATATTGTCTAAACATATTTTCTCTGATTTAACCAGAGTTTCCTCTTTTTATGATCACTTTTAATTTCCATTCCCAAAATGAAATTTGAAGGACCGAGATCCTTCATGTCAAATTTAGAGAACAACTAATTTTTTACATCCTGGATAATATCCTTATTTTTTCCTATCACCAACATGTCATCCACATACAAGACCAAATAAATCAAATTATCACCAATTAATTTAAAATACACACAATGATCCTCTTTTCTTCTTGTCAAGCCAAGTCCTAGAATATAAGTATCAAATATTTTATACCACATCCTTGGTGATTGTTTTAAACCATACAGGGACTTTTTCATCTTTCATAGCAGCTCCTTCTTTCCCTTCACAACAAATCCTTCTGGAAGCTTCAATGCAGCAACAATAAATAAAATAAATATTATAGAACTTAACTTGGCAACAGGAGAAAAAATCTCACCAAAATCAATTCCCTCAAGATGGGAATAACCCTTTGCTACTAATCGAGCTTTGTATTTCTCCACTTTTCCTTCTACATTCAACTTCTTTTTAAATATCCATTTGCTTCCAATGGGATTTATTCCAATTGACAACTCCACTAGATCCCAATCCTCATTTTTATACAAGGCTGTCATTTCTTCATCCATGGCCTTTTTCTAGAGATTTTCGTCCTCTGAATCCACTGCCTCCCTGACAATTCTAGGATCATCATCAATAATAGACAAAGAAAAATTTGAACATAAATTAGATGGAGTATACCTTTCTAGTAGCCTTCTTTCTCTAACCTATCTCCTCAATATTGGAGTATGATGATCTTCTTCTTCTGATTCTTGTTCTTCTATAGAGTCCGATTCATCATCCTTTAAATCAAACTCTATTTTCTATGGTTCTTCCTTACTTGGTAGGACTTCCTATTTAACATCCTTCATTTCTCTAAATACCACATCTTGGCTATACACAAACGTCTTAGTCTCTGGGTTCCAAATCTTATAAATTTCGAGACCATCTTTATATCCAATAAAGATACACTTTTCATCCTTCTTATCTAGCTTACTCTTGTTTTCCTTTGGAACATGAACATAGGCCAAATACCTTGAGATGTGTGAGAGAAGGCTTCTTACCATTCCATACCTCTTGTGGATTCTTGTCATCTAGTGTTGATGAGGGTGATCTCTTGACCAGGTAACATGAAGTACCCACTATCTCTTCCCAAAATTCTTTCCCTAACCCGACAACACTGAGCATGCACCTTGATTTTTCCATTAGTGTCATGTTCAAACTTTCTGCAACTCCATTTTGTTGAGATGTATATGGATTAGATTTCTACCTTTCTATACCACACTTCTTATAGAATTATTCAAATTCATTCCTGCATAACTCTTCGTCATTGTCTGTCCTCAACACCTTAATTGTTTTCTCTGTTTGATTCTCAACAAGAGCCTTAAACTCTTTAAACCCATCAAAGACTTCAAATTTATTCTTGAGGAAATATATCCAACTATTCCTCAATAAGTCATATATAAATGAGACATAATACATAGATTTTCCAAATGTTGGAATCGACACAGGTCCAAACACATCATTGTGAACTAGCTGTAAAATTCCTTCTACCCTTGTTACACCAGAGGGGAATCTTACCCGATTCTTCTTCCCATATAAACAATGCTCACAGAAATCAAAATCCAAAGAACAGTTAGACATACCTTCAACCATACCTTTACCGTGTAGTAGTCGAAGACCCTTCTCTCCAATATGTCATAGTATTTGATGCCACAACATAACCTTTTCTCCAAATAATGTAGGATTTCTTTCTTCTTCAACTCCAATATCATGAGCAATGGAACTATTACACCCATCACTAATAGTGCTTCCTTGCATCTTATACAAAGTTCTAAACAAAACTCCCTTCAACAACACCATTTCTACTCGAATCATCCTGCAGGTTTCCTTTTCAAATATTGTTTTTACCCTTGCATCATCCATTTTACTTACAAAAATCGAATTTCTAGCCAAACCTGGGATGTGCAGAACACTAGGTAGTGTTCTAATCCTTCCATCTATGAGACTCAACTTGACTTTTCCTTGTCCTATGATTCTGGTTGTCGAGTCATCACCTAGGAAAACATAACCTCCACCATACCTTTCATATTCACATAACCATTCCCTGTGGGGATTGATATGAAAAGATGCACTTGAGTCAACCCATCATGCCTCATGATCTTCATGTGTGCTTAAAGAACCCAAGTACACATCCCCTCTTTCTTCCTTGGAGGTATTTTCTTTTGTAGAAGGAGCTTCTTCAGATCCCTTCTTTTTCTCAATTTTGGATCTACACTACTTCTTGTAGTGCCCTTCTCTTCCACATCTCCAACATACCTTTACAAAAATTTTGGGAGATTTAGATCTACCCTTAGACCTAAATCTCCCACTTGAGGACTTAGATCTATTTCTTTCCTGGGAGCGTCCTCTTGCAAATAATGCATCTGTGCGTTGTCCTTCCATGTTCTTCTGTCTCATCTCCTTCTACAACAAGGATGAGACCAATTCATAAAAATTCAAGGTAGTTTTATTACTACCTATGGCCACAACCAAACTATCTCACGAGTCTAGTTAAGAGCATAGTAAACTAATACACTTATCTTCATCTGAAATTTTAATCTCAATAGATACTAACTAACTTACCATAGTATTGAAGGCATTCAAATGCTATGCCACTGAGTCTCTATCTCTCATCCTTAAGTTATACAACTTCTTTCTTAGGAAAATTTTATTTACTAGGGACTTAGACTAATACGACTTCCCCAAATTATCCCATAAATATTTGGCTATAGCTTCCTCTGAAAAATTCAGTAATAATGGATTTGAGAGACACAGTCGGATTGTGCTCTTCAACTTCCTATCCATGTTTTTCTAGTCATATGCGAAATTTCATGTAGGTGCAGTACCTGGATCGACCGCGATCCACTAATCTGTGTCCACTAGTAGATCTTCCATATTGATCTTCCACAACTCAAAACTTTTCCCATTAAACTTCTCCATCTCCACTTTCGAACTATTCGCCATTTCTTTTCACCTAAAAAATCAATACCACAGATCTCCCATTGTAACAAGGCTTATCACAGTCCCGAGCCAAACCCTTGACCACAAAGGCATTTCCCTGAAGCCAACAAAGATCTCATACCAAATGTAGATTTTAACCTTGTACAATATTTTACTACAAATAGATTTTCAATAAAATAACAGAAAATATACAATGGAAGATACACACATTACACAGAGATTTTTCCCCTGGAAACCCAAATCGGGAAAACCAACATATTCCATATCCATTCATAGTGATATATTGTTTACAATACAATATACATATAGGATCCAACGACATACAAAACCCTAACCCAATGACCTGGATTAGTCAACAACCCTAATTTCTTAATATGAAATAGAAAACTATCGACAAAAACCATGTGCCAAAAAATCGAGGTGACATGAAAAATGAGGTAAAAATGCGACACATTTCGCGAGGAAAAAAATTTCTTTTCAAAATAGAGAACTAACACAAAAGTTTTCTTTTCAAGAGCTAGTTATTTTTGAAGAAAAGTCCACCACATCACACCATGTTGCTTACAACAAGGAATATAAAAAATCATTGATTGAAAAAATTAATCTTAATAATAAAAAGGTTGATGAGAAATGGAACTATGAAATTCATATACATAGGGTAAGACCCTCAAATATCGTGCAATTTCATGAATAAAATAGAGAAGCACTCAAGTCCTCAATTGGATAAGTTGAAATAGAAAAGCAAGTATTTAAAGAAGAATAAAAGAACTGGACAATGCCTTACTACTAGAGCCTTTGTTCATCGAGTCGATTGCTACCAGACAACCTCTCAATTCTTTGGAAGACATTTCAAAATGTACTTCCAAGATAAGGGGTGCCTCAAAATTGGTGATGTTCATCCAACAATTCATTGGAGAGAACATCAAAAAGATAGTTTCCTTGATCTTTGACATATGGGAACTATCTACTAGTTCTACTATACTCTCTTCCAGGATTGCAAATTTCAAATAATATCTCCAAACGGACCTGAATAATGATGAAAAACTATATTAGGAATTTGTTGGCACATTCTCTGCTAATATATCTAATATCAATGAAAGGCAAAGGAGAGAATAGAATCTCGCATCAAAAATTAGATTAAGGTGGATTAATGTTGGATGGTTAAAAATGATTCAATGTTTAAAAGAATTACTTAAGAAATGTGATAGCATAAATGGAAAAATGGGTGATTTATTTCTACAACTTTTTTATTTGGAAAAAGATCTTAGGGGCTCACATTTAATAATGTATTCAATTCTACTCTCCAAGGATTAGTTACAAGAACATTTGGATTCCTTGAAAGTTTCATTTGAAAATGAATTCAATGAAATAATTGAACACTTGGAAGAGGAAGTAGAAAATTGGTTGATCCATTATGTAAATAGTGATGAGGTTGAAGACACATTGCACCATCTCAATTTTGATATAAGAGATATTGAAAAAGAATTGTTCAATGCTAATATTAAACATGAGACAATGGTTGTTTCTACGTAGGAGTATATCGAAGTATGTTTAAATAAAGCATTGATAAAGATAACTGAGCCAAATCATCCAAAGTTAGTTACAACTATCATGCAACCTCCAGCCAAATTCTCTACAAAAAGCACCCTAACAATAAAATCACGAGATATTATTCTTTCCATCATAGTAATTCAAGTAATCGCATTATTTCATTTTTCTTAGTTGGGAGTCACCCAACCTTTCTTGTTTTAGAATCTTTGAAAACCAAAGGTTGAACCCTAACTGTTTTCCTTTTCTATCTTCTAGGTCTTTCTTCAATTTCATGGCACAAAGGAGCCCAACCCTAGTCCTCTTTGAAGGATGAATGCCTTTTACTTTTCATGAACATTTTAGAAATTGTTATTTTTAATATAAACATGTGTGTATTTTTTGAGGACCCCAAGAGAACTACTCGGGGCATTACATTAGTGATTTCTCATACTCTTATTTTAAAAAATTAGGTTTCAAATGTATTATCTATCAAAATATTTTTTGAGTCTAATGAAGTAATCATGTCAACTTCTTTGTGGATGCGATCCATTTTCTGATCTTGTCCAATGATGTGTTATTTTGATCATGCTATGATGAAAATGTTATATTTTTGGATTCTTTATACTTATGGTTTACTATATTGTATCATATTGTGAATACACATACCATCAACAAGCCTTGTCTTCTCTCATGAATTCTTTTCATATGAATATTTATTTTCTGAAAACCTAGTCTTCTCTCATGACTTATTTTATATGAATATTTTTTTTCTGAAAACCTAGTCTTTTATAATCTTCTTTTGTAAAATACAATTTATTAATAGAGTACCACCTATTTAAAAACATAGCATTATTTATCATTGTCATGTTATCTTAAATATATTAAACCATATTTTTTATCAACAGAAATTAGGGTTGAAGTATCACATGGTCGGCTTGTCCTAATTTGGTCAAGGGAACAAAGATATATTTTGATGCTTTTTCCTGTAACAATTTTCAAGGGTAAATCATGTGTTAATAGTGTGTGTATGATTTATGTATTTTTTTTTCTTTTTGGTTTATTATTTCTCTCACAGTATTTTCTTATTCCTAATACTTAGAGGATACTTAGGATTATCGGGATATACCGCATTTTTTCCAAGAATTATGGTCTAATATTAGCACCTATAACAACATTATTAAAAAGGATATATTTTCTTGGATTCAAGAAGAAACCAAATATTTTGAAAAGATTAAGCAGGATATTTGTATGACTCCTATCCTAACCATGCCCGACTTCAAAAAAATATTTATTGTGGAATGTGATGCCTCACAATATGGCATTGGTGCAATTTTAATACAAGAAGGAAGAACCCTTTCCTTTGAAAGTATATAGCTTAAAGAAAAGAGCTTAATCAAACCCATTTATCAAAAGTAAATGTTGGTTTGAAGTACTTCTTGGAACAATGATTATCTTTAGAAGAGAAACAAAAATGCATTACATAGATGCTAGGTTATTACTTTAAAATCATCTACAAAAAGGAAAACCAAAAATGGTGGCATATGCACTTTCAAGGAAAGAATAAGACACAAATGGTTTATTGTATGTTATTTCCATTTCATGATCTACTTGGGTGGAAGAAGCAAGGATAGAATGGAAGAAAGATCAAAAGGTATGCAAGATAATTAAACAACTGTAAGAGGAACCAAGTGCATTAGATAAATATGTGCGGAAGAATGGTTTACTATGGTATCAATATTGCTTACATTTATGCAGTAATTTCCAACTCAAATAGAAGGTCCTTTTGGAATTTCAGGCTTCTTCTCTAGGAGGACACTCAGGGTTCTTGAAAATTTACCAGAGCATCAAGAAGGACTTTTTTGGGGAATTTATTAAAATCAATGTTTGAAATTTTATGGTTGAATGCATGGTTTTCCAATATAATGATGGAGATACAATCAAGGCCCTGAGTCTCCTACAACCATTATCGATGCCAAGTCAATGTTGGGAAGAGGTTTCAATGGATTTTATTATAGGTGTACCCAAGTCTGAAGGAACGAATGTAATCATGGTAGTAGTGGTTCAACTCACAAAGTATGCCCAGTTTTTCTCCCTTTCTCAAAGTAAAGTAGACATAGCATTCATGGAATTAGTTAAGAAGCTACATGGAATCCCTAAGATCATTGTAAGTTACAAAGATCCAATTTTCACTAKAAAGTTTTGGATTGAATTGTTTTCTTGTTTAGGTACTCAATTGGCTCACAACTCCTCTTACCATCCTTAGCCCGATGGGAAAATTGAGATTGTGAATAAATTTCTATAATGGTATCTCGTTGCTTTGCATATGATAAAAAAACACAATGGGTCAAGTGGTTTCCCTTGGAAAAATGGTGTTACAATACATCCTTCCATACTTCATAAAAAATGTCTCCATTTATGGCACTTCATTGAGATAATCATACATCTATCACTTCACCCTTGAAATGGAAAGTGAAGGCTCAAGTAGTGGAGGATCACATAGAGAAATATCAAGATGTTCTAAAACTATTGAAGGACAACTTGGTTATAGCGCAAAATAGCATGAAACAACAAGCATATCAACATCACAATGAAGGG